>ML811988.1:87062-112894 GCA_009831015.1 Picea engelmannii
TCATGCTCAACAGGACCCAACTGGGCATGTAAGCACCTCTTATTTTCTCACCAAGGTGACGAAAAGGGTGCAACAATTACCACTCGTTGTTATGGGATGGAGTGGTGCAACTACTATTTAAAATGAAGCTATGAACTTCTACAAGTAATATGTTTCCCTAAAACATCTCCTAAATTCAGTGATAGTTGTAGGAACTAGCCATTTCATGATGGCCTCCATATTTTTAGGATCTATCTTGAGTTCCCCTTCACCAATCACATACCCCAAATACACCAAATATTTTTTAGAAAACTCACATTTCTTGAGGTTAGCTAGTAGTTGGTGCTTCTTTAGAATATCTAACACCTACATGAGATGTGAGAGGTGCTCCTCCTAGGTATCACTATAAACCAATATATCATCCAAATAGACTATAACAAATGAAACTAAATATGGGAATAAGACATCATTCATCAATCTCATAATTATAGTTGGTTCATTACATAAACCAAATGGAATGAAAAACCATTCATACAAACCTAGACTCGTCTTGAAGGTAGACTTCCATGTGTCTTCTTCCTTGACGTGTACTTGGTGGTATCTCAATTTGATATCCATCTTGGTGAAATATTTTGTGTGATGCAAATAATCTAATATATCATTGATCCTAGGCATAGGGTACCATTTTTTTAGTGTAATTGTTTCAATGTTCTATAGTCAATACACATTATCCATGTCCCATCCTTCTTTGGTATAATTATGATAGTGAACCACAAGTTGAGGTGCTTGTTCGAATCACACCATACTCCAACAGTTGTTGCAACTTCTTCTTCACTTCATTTTCTTCTAGAACGCACAATCTATATAACCCAATATTCAGTAATGGGGAGTCTGGAAATAACTAAATTTCCTACTCCAATACCCTATTGGTTGGTATCCCCTTACGCTCCTAGAACACTTCTCTATATGCCTATAGAAACTCCTCCAACTTATTCTCCTACTCTTTAGTACACCCCTCCAGTGATTCCTTTACTCTTATTGATTCATGTTGTTGAGACCTAAGTTTGCACCCCTTCCCCTCCTCTCTCATTACCTTATACCTTCATCAAAATTCATACCTTTTATGTTGATTAAGTTGGTTCCCCCATTACTAAATGACTCATTGTTATCATTACCTCTCTTAATTGATTTTTTTTTACATCATGTTTTTTTTTCTTGAAGGGTAACTACATGTTATGGTTTGGGTTTAATTACTTTTCATCAAGTTCGCCATACGTTGAGCTCATAGAAGGTATAACAGTGTTTTATATTCAAAACATAGTTGATTGCAAGAACCAAGCTATTCTTGCAAACGAGGATTGGTGCATTGATTTTTTAAATCATTTTATAATTTAATATGTTATTGTAAACATTTCAACCATTTGAATGGTGTCTGCATATGTGTGTGATCATAAAAAATCACTTCCACACCATATTACACTCAGATCCATCATTACACAACATCAATTATGTTCGTGAGAACTGTACCATTTCATCATGGACACTACAGCTTGAATTGAGGGTTAAACAAAGCACATGTATCGGTTTCAATATGAAGAAACCCACATTCACTGCATCATCGAAATCAAAGCAAATCTATCCACTATGGTTCCTCCTCGAGAATGATGATAGTCCCAAATTTTCCAGCATGGAAGAAATGGAAGTCAATGTTTTGAAGGGTATGACAGTGAAAAAGGAGAAATCGAAGTCTACCAAGAATGAGGTTGTAGAAACACCATTAGTGATAGTGAAAACGGAGTATCCTTTAGACTCCAGCCAACAGGGAATACAATATTATGGATTTGATCCTTAGCAATATTCTATTGGCACCTCTCCACATGCAGGGGATCCTTGTCACAGTTTACAAGACATAAAACTAGAAGTTAAAGCTGACACTGTACGAGTACAAGGGTCCACTAAAGGAACTAAAGGGAAAGAGCCTCAATTTATACACATTCTAAATATGAGAACAAGAAGAAGAGCACTTGCTGATCACAACAAGTTTATCATAGAGAAAGAAATGAAGAAGAGGCAAGTTGTGGTCAAAATAGAGAGGGTCGATGACAATCACCATGTGCAAGTATTAAATATGCAGTTCAAACTCTACAATGGTAGAATCAATATCTGTAAAATCAACATACAAATATGCAAAATATATATCAAACACTGCATAATAAAAATCAAAAGGAGATGCCCAAACAAACTAGAAAAAACTTTGTTTTTCCCTGTTTTGGGGATTCTCCTTTGACACGCCTCCTAGACAACTGCAGGTGAATTCGTGAAAATGGAAAGAGGTATTTGTTGAGAAAAATCCCATGCACAAACAAATCTCTCATATTTTACACATGTATCATGGTATGAGATAATCAAAGAGGTATTTGAGGTCATTTTTTCCATAAATTCGCCAATTTTGGGTGAGTTTTGTTATAGTTTACTATTGTCAAAGAGGAGGAAGAGCTTGAGGAAGATGCCAACTATCCAGTTATCTCCCATTTGGCCTCCAACAATGTGCATGGATACCAATGCTCGATACAAAACTTAGTTCTATCACTCCTAGTTAGTTGTTTTCAATGTTTAGTTCACTCCAGCATATGCATTAGTATAGTTTTATTGCTAGTGGGAGTTTTTAATTATTTAAAGTTCAAGATTGTTTAAATTAAGGAACAATAAGTGGTCATTTGTGTTTGATATGAACCACTTCATTTGTTAATTCAAGTTTCAAGGATACCTTACTATACTCCAACAGTATTTTAGTTAAATTCAATAAGTTTCTTTCCAACTGATAGTGTAGAGTTAAGCCTCAGTTCTGGATGGACGAGAGCCTCTACAAATTTGATAAATATGCATTTTTTGTATTTTTTGAGGGTTCGGTTTTGTAAAGAATATTAATACATCAAACTAGTTGAATCTCTTCTATGCATGGATTAAATATCTATACCTGGTGAATATACTCTTGATGACAGTGTGTTTTGTCCAAATCTACATGTGTTTTTTTATCTTATCTTGAATGTAGTTTTTTATTTGTACGAAGTACATTTCATTTCCTTCAGATATTGTATAACTTATCTTTAATAATATGCAACATGTAAAACAACGAATGCTCTGGTGAAGATTTCTTTTTATTGCAACTTTTGGGAGTAATTGTGTTTAGATACATGTTTAATGCCTTGAAATGATATTTTAAGACTTAAAATTCTTACAACAGATTATTCATTGAGTGGTTTGTTGTTTCCCTTTGTTTTTACCTCTATTATCTCACTTGTTTGTTATTTGTGTGCAACCATCCAAGGAGGACCCTCATCCTTATCATTTTCCAACCCAACCATGTTTTTGTCTTGGTAAACCAACGCTCCAACGCTCCAACAAAATCAAATAATAAAAAAAACAACCATTCAAAACTTGAGGTGGCCTAGCTCTACCCTTTAGCAGTCAGGTGCAAAATTTAGGACCAACACATCCTCTGTCTGATTTTCTCTTAACAAAAGTAAAACATATTTCTTACTAGAACTAATCAATTTCTTGGCTCGATTGTCACTTTCCAGTGATATATTTGACTTTCCTTTATGCACGTTGACAATGTAGGACTTCCTATACTTGATTATTCGATACTAGTTGGCTCTCCGCATGAATATTTCACCACTCAGATACATGTATGGGCTTCCAACCACTAGTCCACATAATTCAAATGGAACTAAATCCAATTCCACTTCATGAATTAAATCAACACTTATGGAAAATTTAATCTTACATTGTTTCATTACCTTGATATTTTCATCCTTGTTTACCCATCCCAATGGATATGGGATAGGATGATTGTGAACCTCTAATCCAATCTTTCCAACCAAATTCATTTCTATCATATTATCATATCAACTAGAGTCAAATAGAGCATCTATGTTGGCCTTCTTGACTTGAATCTTGATGTGGAAGAGTTTGGTCATGTTCTTCCCTTCGTTGTTATCAAGTCTAATAAGATTCACCTCCTTTTGTATTGATGTGTAGACAATATTGTCATCCACATTGGATATACTTTGAACATGATTTCTAAATATGTGGCTAGAAGATTCTTTTTCTTTGGATGCTTCTTGTGACTCTTCAGGTTCAACTCTAGATGTAGTTTCTAACACTTTTCTTCAGTGTGACCATCAATATTGTAATGGTTTAAATTGTTTCTACGATCCTTGGATTGATGTAAAGTGGTTGTAATCTTCTTATCCTTTCCCCTTTTCTACTTATTCTTCCCTTCCTTGGAATATTCCTAATGTTCTTTCTTCTTGTAATCACTTCACTGCCCTTTCTTGTGGCCAATGTTTTCTATGTATTTTGCATATACACATGCCTAGTCCACTATCCTTGGCTTGAAAAGAATCACTTGATTTTCTATATGGTTATGTAGACCCCCCAGATACTGTAGGAGTGCATCTAGGTTATTGGGAGAGATACCTAGCATGATGTCTATCTTTTTTAACTCGATGGTGTACTCCTGAACACTCTTCCATGGCTTCTACCTGAAGTAGTGCCACTAGATGTATTGGCACTCTACATACCTTATAGGGTAGAATTGGGACTTGATTAGGGTTTTGAAATCCTCCCACTTAGTTATTGTTGGATCACCCTCCAGCCTAATTATTTCCATGTGACTTTCCCACCAAGTTAAACCATGGCCCTATAACTTTAGTCTAGAAAATGATATATTTTGTTCTTCATCTATATGGTGAATGATGAAAAACAAATCTAGTTGTTGCAACTAATGATTTAGTGTTAATGGATTGATCTCACCTTGGTATGAATTTATGTCCACTTTCACTTCAATTTTGAATAAATACTTTGGATGGGTTGTGTAAGGTACCATATGTAAAATAATATGCAGAAATAGGAATATTCAGTAGATATCAATGGAAAAATAGAATATTTATAAAATTGATGCTCAGAATGTCCTTGATCTTCTTACTGCTTCATGAGATTCCGAGCCATGACCAAATTTTCCTTGAGGGAGTGGAGAATGGCCTCTCGGACTGTAATATTTTTGTCAACCTCTTGAACCTTCAAGACACCTAACATGTATGATAGAACCGATGGTCCCTTTTGTCCATAGACTGCTTCAAAATGATTCATGCAAGTAGTTGTATGGTAAGATGTGTTGTACAACCATTCAACTAGGGGTAACCACTGAGCCCATCGATGTTGTCGGTCTGAGGAAAAAAACTTCAAATATGTTTCGAAATAATTTATTATGACTTCAATTTGGCCAGCATTCTAGGGATGATAGGTAGTGCTGAGATGCAATTGAGTTCCCTAGATCCAGAACAATTCCTGCCAAAAATTACTGGTGAAAGTTGGATCTTGGTCATATGCAATAGAATGAGGCATTCCATGAAGTTTGAAGATATTATCCATGAAAAGTCGATCCATTATGGATGTGGTGAATGGGTGTTGAAGATAACAGAAATGATCATATTTAGAAAGACGATCAACTACCACCATGATGACTAACTTATTACCCGATTTAGATAAACCAACAATGAAATCCATAGAAATATCTCAGGAAATAGCAAGTGGAATTGGAAGCAGTTGGAGTGTTCATGGGGATTTGATTGATTCTCCCTTATTTCATTGACATACATCACATTCAACCACAAATGTGTGGACATATTGTTTCATACCATCCCCAAAAAAAGAAATTTTGACCCTTTCATAGGTTTTGGTAAACATTGAATGCCAGTAGTGGGTGAAGAATGAAGCTTAGAAATCACTGTGGATTTAAGTTGCAAATGTTTTCTTAAATAAATATGAAACTTGTATAAAATATCTTCATTGTGCAAAGAGTACCTTGGATGAGTTGGAGAATGGTGTTGCAATTGTTGGATCAAATGAGATATTTTGGGGTCTTGCAGCGATTCCTAGAGAACAACTTGAAGCTAATCTGGTACAATGAAGGAGAGGGAAAAGAGGGACCCTTATTCTTCATACTTCCTGAAAAGAGCATCAACAACCACATTTTATTTTCCCTTCATGTAAATGATATCATAATCATATCCAAATATCTTGGTCTTCCATTTTTGTTGCTCCGGGGATGAAATGTGTTGTTCTAGAAAATGCTCGAGGCTTTGATGATCAATTTTAATTTGGAAGTATTTCCAAGAGATAAGGATGCCAAATATCCACGACATGCAGAATAGCCAAAATTTATTTTTCATACATTGATAGGCCCAAATGTCTCTTTGAAACTTTTTTTCTAGTGAAGGCCAGAGGCCTGCCATCTTGCATGAGGACTGCCCCAATTCCTTTCCCTAAAGCATCACATTCCAAGGAAAAAATCTTTGTGAAGTCGAGAAGGGCCAAGAATGGAGTTGTGCATGTAGCCTCTTTCGAGTCTTGGAAGGATTTATCAGCGGTTGGAGTCCAAGTGAAAGCATTCTTTTTAAGGACAACAATGAGAGGTGCAATATTGTTTTCATAATTCTAAACAAACTTGCGATAATACCTTGTTAAAACCAGAGAAACACACAATATCTTAAGAGTTTTAGGGTGATGCAAATCCTTCATAGCTTCAATTTTCTTAGTATCCACCCATACACAATATTTTCCAACAATATGACCCAGGTACTCCACTTCAGAGGCTTCAAAGGTGCATTTAGACTATTTGAGGAAAATGTTTTTATTAGAGAGTAGATGGAGAACTTGATTCACATGGCCGAGATAGGATTCCCAAGGTTTTTTATATATGAGAATATCATCAAATAAAACTAAGACAAAATCATGGAGGAATGGATGGAAGACATGATTCATGAGACTTTGGAAAGTGGAGGAAGCATTACACAGACCAAAGGGCATGACCAAAAACTCATAGTGACCCTTATGAGTTCTAAAGGAAGTATTGGGAGTGTCTTCCTCTTTCATAAGGATCTGGTGGTATACATAATGGAGATCAAGTTTAGTAAAGTAATTAGCACCACTCAATTCATCCAAGAGGTCATCAATTATAGGAATGAGAAATTTTTCTTTGATGGTGAGTTTTTTCAGGGCATGAAAGTCGAGGCACATGTGCCAAGTTCCTTATTTCTTGAGTACCATGACCACATGAGAGGAATAGGGGTTGGTACTAGGATGGATAGCACCATATTCTAGAAATTCTTAAACAATTTTCTCAATTTCATTCTTTTGGGAAAAGGGATGATGATAAGGGAGAACATTAGGGGCAAGGCTACCCAAGACTAGAGGAATGGAATGATAATGAACACCACAGGAAGAGGGAATTCCATGGGGAGTGGAAAAAATTACTTGGTGTTTGGAGAGGATAGATTGGAGGTCAGGATGAACAGAGGGTGTCTCAATTTCTTGAATGGAATGGATATGGGAAACAATTCTTGAGTATCCTTTTTTGAGAATCTTTTCCATTTGGTGGGAACCGATGATCTCAAGGGATCTTGTTTTGATTCCTTGGAACTTATGTTCTTGTCCATCTTGTTTGAATTGCATGGTTAATTCATTAAATCCATGAGAATGGGTCCCAGAGTGTGTAATCATTCAAAACCAAGAACAATATCACAACCACCCATGTCAATGGAAAACATATGATATTTCAGGTGATACTGACCAAATTGTAGGTGCACATTTTCACAATGTGTGTCACATTTCATGGAACCACCATTGGAAATCATGATTTGAAAATTGTTGATAACATGGATATAACAATTGATTTCTTGGGAAATGTGATGATGAAAAAAGTTATGGGTGTTTCCATTGTCAATGAGGATGATGACCTTTTAGTGCTTAATGTAGCCAATGAGCTTGAGGGTTTGGGGAGTAGAGAAGCTAGTAAGGGCATGCAATGAAATCATAGGTTAAACTTATGGTTAATAAGAGGTTGGAGTAGGAGCATCAATTGGGGGTATCTCCTCAACTGGGGAAGCTTCGGCCTCCTCATCAGCAACATCCTCAGATTCAATGGCCATAAAAAAATAATTCCTTACACTTGTGTCATGGAAAATATTTTTCATCACAATTATAACAAACACCCTTGAGTTAGTGTTCAACCATTTATGCCTGAGTTAGTTTCTGGATCTTGAGAGAAGTGGAAGGAGGGATAATATTGGTGGGTTAAGTGTGAGGAATAAAGGAGGGTTTGTGGTTCTGGGTGGTGACAATCTATTGGGATTCCTTGGCTCATTGAGTAGCTTCCAACCAAGTTTGATGGTGAGCCATTAGGAACTAGGCATGAATTTCATCGTTGATGCCATTGATAAAGAAATCCCTGAAGAAAGCATTGGGAATTCCCTCCATGTGGAAAGCCAAGTGTTCAAAGGAATATATAAAGTCTTCTATTGTGCCTGATTTTTTCAACTTGGTCAGATGACCAAGATAGTGGGTTTCAGTGTCAAAGCATTCATAAATATCTGCAACAAACTATGTCCAAGAAACATATCCTTGGCATGTAATTCTACAGCATTTCCACCATTTTCAACATTTGTGATCTAGATAGAGGACACCATAACGAAGTTTGGCCAAATCATTAATAATTCCATGCAAGGAGAAACAATGTTCCATTTGAGTACCCATCCTATGGGATTTGAGCCATCAAATTTGTTCACCTCCACTTGAGGAATATGGGGGTCAATATGAAGGGAGTTGGAATGAAAGGTTGTATTATGGGAAGAGTCCTCACCTTCATAGTGTGAAGGTTTCTCGGAGGATGCAGAGCCATGGGACTATTTTAACCATTGGTTGAGAGTGGTGGTGAGGGAATCCAATTGAGCCTTAACTACTGCAAATTCACTCTTAATTTTGGCCTCAAAGGTGGGCAATTTGGAATTAGTGGAACCAATTTCCTAAGTCACTTTATGTATGTCCTCTCGGTGTTTTTTGAATTCAACTTGCGAATGAAGGTTTTCTTGGTTGTGAGTGGTGGTCATTTGAGAATGAGAGGGTTTGGAGAGGGGAAGTGGGACCATGTAAAAAAGGAAGAGAAATGAGATATATGACTGTGATCATGGTGAAAAGAGGAAAGGAATGGGATAGGTATCAATTACGGTTGTCGGGAAGAGTGGGTGGGACCACTGAAAAAATTCGATAAGTGATAGGTACCACAACGATCAGGGAAAAAAGGGGAGTCAAATGGGATGGATCACAAATAAGAGTGTCGGGAAGGGGGTCAGGTCCATGAAAAAATAAGCTTAAAAATGATAGGTACCACTGTGATTAGGGTGAAGATAGGAATCCAATGGGATATGTCCCAAATAACGGTGCAGGTGGGACCACTATACTATTTTGTTTGTACTTATGCAGAGTTATACTCTGACCTAAATAACACTACAGTGTCAAAATTCCCAAATTCTTAATAGAGAAAAATATGTAGTAATTTTGCAACTAGAATGCAGGAGGCAAGGTTACATGGCAAAAATAACCTTTTTGTTCCTTGTGTTGGAGCCACCTTTGTTTTTCCAGCCCATCACAAATTTATTTTTTAATACCCGAAATCGAAAGATGGTTTTCGTATTTTTCGTCTATGGTTTCAAAATCTCTGAAGCTTTATCAATGCAAATAACGATGATTATTATACTCTCGAGGCGAGTCCTACCTTTCAAAAAAATATTTCCTCTTTTTGTTCTACCTCGGGATCTCATAGGTCGGATGCTATAAATCACATAGTTCACACGTCCCGAGCAACGAAACGACGAAATCGTTTTAATTTTTTAGCCAAGGCAGTAACGGGAGTAAAGTTTTCCTAAACCATCATTAAACATCATCGGGTTTTCGCACCTCGACGTTCACCAAATCCAAAAATTTATTTTCATAGCCCCGATAGCCGAGAACACGAGATCCTTATTTTAGTAACCTATGTCAAGGTTCAAAGTAAAATCTAAACAATGGTAAAAAAAAAATTCGCAATTCGCCACTCGGCGTTTTCTTTTTTAAAAGTTACACCGTCTCAGCCCCGACTCGCGAAGTCACGATAAGGTTATAAACATAATTAATTAATCACTAAATCTGAGTTTATCTTCCCTTTTTTTTAAGTCATATTATCGCGGTCTCACGGTTTCGCAGCTCGGCATGCAAACCTCCCAGAAATTTATTTTCGAAGCTCCGAGTCGCGATATGGAGAATATAATAATTATGAAATTAATTGAGCCCCTGATCACGATTACGTTTTTATTAACCAAAATCGATCATCGCAGCCTCTGGTGTTAGAGGTTCAAAGTGATAAAGTAAAATCCCCGATATAACGAGTACCGAAATAGTGATTAACGTTGGTAAAACCGAATTAATTAAATTAAAAAAATACATATCCCGTGTTTCGATGCTTCCACGATTTACGAGGTAACCTTGTTTCTTCCATACGCCAACTGACATTTCAAACCGCCAAAATTTATGGCATTAATTAGGAAATAGGGCAAATCGATGAATAAAGCTTGGGTTTTTATGGTTAAATTTAATTATGAGCATGATTTGACAGATTTAACCTGAAAGAGTACCAGTTTTTGAATATATATAGAACGGTTATGCATTATAGAAAATTCATTTCTACATTACGCAGAGCACATTTTCTATGTGAGCTGACTTCTGTATATATACATATTCTATTGCAGAAGAGCTAAAACACAATCTCCAGCCATGGCTCCGCGAAAAGCATCCAAATCTAGTGTTGAGGTTTCGAGACAAGGCTCGGACAAAGTTGTTGATACTTCGCCTCGAAGTATCGACTCAGTCCCAAATTGGTCGTTCGTTTTAGATGTTCTGCAAGACGAATTGGTGGATTATTCCGATGACTCCAGCGACAATGAAAAAGATGACATAACCACCAAGTATAAGATCGTCATTCAATACGGAATGCATAAAGTAGCAGCCAGGCCATGATTGCTTCCATATTATGACATGGTCCGATGGGCATTAGACCATGTGGACATACCGAACAGAACCATCGTGAATGAGCAAAAAGTCACCATCGGGACTTTCAGGCCTGAACATCTGCAAGCCATGTATAAGCTGCCCACAACGTACGACTATACATATGGCGTCGAATTCTTGGACGAGTTCAAGCAGAAGGAATGCATACAGTATGATAAAACCATGTCCAGTTTAATAAGAGATTGGGTTTCACACGCCGTGAAGTTCAGGGATGATATCCACGGCATATATTCAATAGCTTCCTTAGAACCGCAGTACAAGTATGTAGCCACGATGACGTGCAGGTTATATGGGAGAGAGGACACCTCACATTTTTTTCTTCCATGGGTGTTATAACCCTAAATTGCACCACATATGCTTACCTGGCATCAGGCCAACTCATATCCCTTCATTGCCAAAAGAATACTGAACAACTCTTCTAAAAACTCCATTTTTAAAAGTACACGCTAGTTGGCCCACTACAACCTATGTGTATCTAAAATTCCACGCTAGCAGGCCCACTACAACCCACATGTACCTTCAGAATCACAAAAAAAGGAAAGTTGCAGACGGGACAAAAATCTATGGGTCAGTTAACTGAAACTCCCGGCCATGCATGGCTGAGGGTTCGTCCAAAACCCTAGCTCCTTATAGCCTATAAAAAAAGGGGTAGGGGTACCATTTGGAAGGAGGAAAAATATAGCGAAGAAACTCTGCCCATTTGCCGAATCCATTGTCCCAAACCTTTAGCCTTTCCTCAAGCCAAAGGAGAATTAACGCAAAGCAGTTGGAGGACATAAGAGGAGGATCCCAGGATCAGGATCAAGGAGCAATGGCCGGTCTCGACTTTGATTGTAAGTTGATTCATTTTTCAAATAATAAAAGAATACTTTTCCCGTCCCAATGCATGAGTTATCTATGATTTGGTTAATTTATGCTTAATTTCTAACCCTTTAGTAGAAAAGTAGCATGCATGCATAGTTGTTTGTCTTGATTGCAGGTTATCTTTGGAAGGAGCAACACAATCAAGTGGTCAAAGTGCAATGGAGGATCTTCATCAAACGTCGGAGACAAGGTTAGTAGTAATTCTCCATGCATGTATTGTGAAAGAGGGGTTTAAGTTTCGGGTGGTAGGTTAAAAAGTAATTTCTTTACGGTCAAAATCTGCATGCAAGTCTGGCCCTATTTTGCTAGTCCGTAGGGTATTTTTCCCAACAACAGAGTTGGCGACCATACTGGGGATTATACTCTTTAGGGTTTCCGGATTTAGTTGAGTTTTTGGGTAGTTTAAAAGTTTAGATTTTTCTGTTTCTTTGTCTGTCTATTTTCTGTTAGGTCTGAGCTAGTAGGGAGCCTGGTTCTTTATACCAGTTTTTCCCTAACTATTTCTTGACGGTAATTGTCGGGACACAGAGAGGTACATGCGGCCTGCACGCGTGTGCCCACACCCTATCCTCTTACAACCCGCGTGTGAACGCTAGCTGTAGGGATAACAGTACCGTGTAGGAGTCCAGAGAAGTTTAGAGGCAGTCCACCTCTTCCCTGTCATAATTATACATTCTCAGAGGGTTTTATGGAATCCCGTCTGGGTCTTGCTGGTTTCACAGTCCTGTATCAGATTGTCTTTTTCACCTTATTATTCCTTGCATTATTTTTCTTTTCTGTTAGAAGAAGCATCCAAGCCTTCAAGGGACCCTAGTTGTCAATACCAGAGGCCTCTTCTTGGTCTGGACTGTCTTTTTTTATATTTGTCTTAGAAGTTATACATACACGCGGCCTATACAAGGTCAGACCGCGTGTACACGCGTCCTGTTTCAGCTCAACACGCATTTGCACGCGTGCTGTTTTAGTGACAGTAGCGTGCTTGACAAGCTAATTTTTGTTTAGGGTGGGGTAGTCATCCCCTCCTTTGATGAGAAGTATTCCTCTCAGGTGTTTGAGTCCAGGGTTGAACAGTCAGTAGGTTAGGTCATCTTACCCTTAGCCTGCTTTTTCTCAATTGATAGTTGCACAGAAAATATAAAAAAAAAAAAATTTCTTTATGGTTTTTAGGCAAGCTTAAGAGTCTTCATTTTCTTTATTTCCATTGTGTGCCTTTACTTTGATTCTTTGCGATCTGCGCTTTAAACCAAAATTTGTCTTTCTTGGTTTTTTGCTTGTCGGTATTTTCCCTTTGTTGCTTGATTAGCACTTAAATAAAAATAAAAATAAAAATCTTTTCATTTTCTTCTTTGTTTGAAGATTGTGTTTCTGCATCAATAGCTAGGGAGAAGTCTTTTTGTTCATAAGTTTTCTGAAGTGCATTTAGAGCATAAGTAGCTCATATTCGACCGAAATTCCTTTATGTTTGCTACATAAAATCTTAGAAAAATTGAAAAGAAAAAGAAATCTTTCTTTGTGAAAAGTTGTTGATTTTTGCATTTAGTAAAAGTCTTTTGTTTCCATC
This sequence comes from Picea engelmannii, assembly GCA_009831015.1. Classification (NCBI taxonomy): domain Eukaryota; kingdom Viridiplantae; phylum Streptophyta; class Pinopsida; order Pinales; family Pinaceae; genus Picea; species Picea engelmannii. The sequence continues at coordinate 100,411 of ML811988.1, forward strand.
TTTTTTCATTCGTTTTCCTTTAAGTCTTTACACATCATTAGTTTCACCTTCATACCCCGTGACATAAGAAAACCCATAAAAGCAACACTAATTTAAAATTTATTAGACTTTTTGTTTGTAGGGTTCACACACTAGTTCAGGACTAGGGCCTTGGATTAGGTTGGAGAGGAAACTCTCCAAGGCCATTCAAAACCAAACATTAGAGTCTGTGATAGGGAGTGTAGAAGTCCAGTTTCATGGAATTTATCTAGGACCCCCCTCTAACACAGGGGATAAACACGAGGTCGCGTGCGGAAAGGTAACGGAGATAACCCCTCTAAAGTTGGACTAAGCGTAGTGGAGAACACATATCGAGGACTTGTTTTTGGATTCCGTCGTTTGCATTTTCCACGGGGATTCGTGGGTCTCAAATCCATTCAAGGTCCTCAGTTGTCTTTCAAACCATTTTCTCTCGATACCCTTGACAGTTTTCGGGCTTGACACCCTACTCATTGTGGTCTACCTGACTTTCGACTGTACTCGCCTGGTGATTGTTCACGTGCTGGCAACCTAGTTGCCAATATTTTTAGGGACATACACAAGTGACTGCGGGGGTATACCATGGTACCTAGGACAGACATCGGGCCAAGATTTGCAGAGTATACCCGGAGGGTACTTTCGTGTTCGAGTTTCACTTGCACCGGTAAGTTGCTCTAGTGTTGGTTGTTGTAACTGTTCTTCCAACTAGTTTAGAGTTTGCTTGTCTTATATCTTAGGGGCTTCTTTTTTAGTGCGTGTTACTGTTTGAACGTGTAGAATACCTTAGCATGTCTTGGATCTTCTCACACAGTGGAGGATCCCGAGTTCCATCGGTCACGAAGGCTTCTGGGCCTGCCGCCGGTTATACTGGAGCCACCCCCGCCACCATTGAGGTGGAAGCTAGACCAACAAGGGTCTTTCGAAGCAACCAGGTTACAAACCTTTGTGCCAAAACAACTCCCGGAGGAATCAACCACCAATGTTGGCTCGGTTGAAACCCCAACCACTGACACCTGGCCATCGGTTATTGTACCAATCCAATTTTACGAACGCCTGTCAGTGCCTCACACAGCTATGGAAACAAATGTTGTTACTTCCTATGGGAATTCTTCCGTTCCCACCACAGTTTCTACCACAGGAGAAGCATCTCCTAACTTTCCATCGTCGGTCCGAGTCACCATGTTCTCGGTCACAAATACGTCGCACAGTGGTCCGATTCCGTCTATGGCGGCAGCCACAACTCCCTTCACACCTAGTGCGACAGACCCTCCATTCTCATACGATATGCCTAGTTCGGGCACAAGTCCTGCACTCACTCACTCCACTTTATAGACTTTGGGTCTGGGGGCAGGGAGCTCTAACACTCCTCTGCAAGGTCAACTTGGGGGCACTTCTATCCCCTTTAATTCTTTTCCTTATGTTGGAGGTCATATCTCTCCTTCGTCCCCTTCACTTGGTGGTCTGCATCAGCAGTCCGTCGGGCAGCCTGCACACACTAGTTTGTTTGGATCCGGGAGTCAAGGAACACCTATGCACACTATGCCGATAGGTTCGTCACCGTTTGTTTGGAACGAGATGTTTGGCAACAACACTTTCACATCCACCGCTTTCCCGTCTGGGGGCACTCCCATTTTTGGACAGTCTACTCCAGCGCAGGGTACTATTCCTACGCCGGGGGCACATATAGCAGGACCTTGGAATTCAGGACAAGGATCCGTTCCTTCCTCTGGAATGTCATTATGGGGTAATTCTTTCCACAGTCAATGGAACCCTGGACAGACTATTATGCCTCTCCCATCAGGACCGGCATGGGATAATCCTTCCCAAATTCCGTCAAACACAATGAATGCCCAACATCCTATGTCCTTTATGGGAAATCATCTGATGATGTATCCACAGATGCAAAATCCTTATGCGGGTCAGGGCCATGGTTTCTACCAAAATCCGGGCCAGCAGCCAAACTTTTCCTGGCAACATGGTGCCAGTCAAACTCCAAGACCCTTTTTCCTAGGTTATCAGCAGCAACCCAAACTACCATTCCTAGCGACGTTACACTTGCTAGATTTGACAAGGTTGTTAAATGATACTATTTGTCACGATCCACGTTGGCCTCCTATGCCAACGAAGTTGCCTTCGGACATTCCAAAGTTCGAGGCCAAGCCTAATGAAGATCCAGGTGATCATGTGACTACCTTCCACCTTTGGTGTTCATCTAAATCATTGAAAGATGACTTCGTACAGTTGTGATTTTTTCAACGTACTCTTATTGGGAGTGCCGTGAAATGGTATATCGAGCTCGATCGCTCACGATACTCTTCTTTTGGCGAACTGGCGATGGCCTTCCTTAACCATTTCCAGTTACTTGTAAGATACGATGTTGGCACAGAGTTTCTCGCCAATTTCAAATAGACAACAGAATACCATATCTCTAATCATATCCGAGAGTGGAGACACCGGAAGAGTCTAATCAATGTACCAGTCCCACCAGCATTCCTTCTTGAGTGGTTCCTTAAGTCTCTGGTCCCACAATTATCCAAAGACGTCGTGACATACAGAGTTTTCTCCGAAGAATATGCCATCATGAGGGCTCAACAGTTTGAGCTCATCTATTCTCAGTCTGGTTTATTATACAACATCCTGTCGGATGCACCACGATCGATACTGGATAAAACTAGACAAAGAGCTGGACCACATGCCGATGGTATTGTTGGTTCAGCACAAACCAAGCCCGCTGAGCAATTGACAAAACAATTGCAACAGTTATCTATACAACACTCAGTAGCCAGCCAGACTACTGCTTTGGTTGCTCCTCCTACCTAAACGTCAGACGTACACTCCGTGCAGTCGACTAACCCAAAGGCCACCCAGCAGCTGGAAGGGAAGAAAAAACAATGAAAGAAGGGTAAGGGGGATAAAAAACCCACTGATAATGCTGGTGGGGACACCACGGAAAAACGGAAGGCGAGGTATCCATGCAATTTGTGTGTGGAAGACCACCCGACCCATCTTTTCCCTCGACTTGCAGAGGCCCAAAAGTTTGTCACACAGCAACAACAAGCAGTGTTGACTAATCCCTTTCAACATGGGAAAAATTTAACTCAAGCCTCTACAAGTGCCGAAGGGGGCAGCCAAGAAACCTACCCTCCTCCAAACAATCTCTCATCCACGAACGTATATATGGTTAGGGGTGATGCTTTCATAACGACTAGAACGCACGACTATAGTAAACTGAGCGCTTCTGAGAAGGGTAAAGAAGTTGAACTCCCATCTCTTCCTCTACAGATCGAGAAGACGTTGGGAGAAACAATGACATGCATTCCAAAGGGTGCATTTAAGAAAGCTTCTCACAACCCAAATGCAAGGGCCACCCAGAATTACTCTGTGGTGGAGGATTTATCACAAACCCCTTGTGCGATGTCTGCTTTGAAGGCCCTCCAAAGATGCCCTACTCAAAGGAAAGCCTTGTTAACCGCTTTAGGCTCTACGGAGACTTGTAACCTGGGTACCATCATGTTAGATACAACTGACTTAAAACCTCGTCTACCTTACCACGTAGCGTTTCAGATAGTATTGGCTCATCCCACGAAAACTTTTACACAGAATATCTTCCACACGGTGGTTGATGAGGGTGCCTCGACATGCGTTATGTCATTAGCATGTTGGAAGGCCATTGACTAGCCTGCTTTGTCTCCATCACCTACTCTCCTCACTGCTTTCGACGGTCGTTCTTTCTGACCACATGGCATCGTTCCTTCTTTCCCTGTGCAGTTAGGAGGGAAGATCGTGTGTGTCGAAGTAGAGGTAGTCGATGCTCCCCTCGACTACAATCTCTTGTTAGGACGGAGTTAGACTTATGATATGCAAGTTGTGGTTGCTACAGTTTTCTGAGTCTTGTTGTTTCCACACGAAGGTCAGATAGTGACCATCGATCAATTGTCCTTCTCCAGACCTGACCCAGCTTTGGGGGAATCCACGGTCCCAATGATAGATAACCCTCAACCAGGTGTCGTTAATGTAGGAGTTGGTTTGTGCCCGTCTTTGATGGGTACCTTCAATTACCCACCTCCTCACGACAATGTCAAGTTCATATCTAATCACCATAAGGTTGAGATTTTTCAAGTTTCGACGTTCCGCATGACTTACTTTGAGGATCCTTGCATTCTTCCTTCCCCATCAGCCACGATGGATGAGACAGGGCACTCAGGCATGTCCGTGCCCTTGTCAGCCACTGAAGTAGCGTACTCTTTAGTCCAGCAAGCTTCAGCTAACCCTGATCCGACTGCCACACAAGAGTTAGATCCACTTCTGGAGCCTATTTGGGATCAGATTTCTCTTACTAACGTCGATTTGTTAGACTTAGTCTTTCCTTTAGATGAAGAAGTAATTGAAGCAATGACTAGTCCAGACAAACCTTGGGAAGATCTTCATCACAGATCATATTTCCTGCCAAAGCTAAGCCGAATCAAAGCAGGAGAATTCACCATGACTATGACTGGAGATAGGTATTTTCATACTAATCCCTTAGCTACACACAAGATCTATGCTGAGGGTAATATGGCAACCATTTCTGAAATGATACCTATCAATATCTCCAGAACCCCTGGCGTCATAGACAATGTTTTCGTCGGAGCATACAGCTCCCCCGATGAGATGTCAGGCATCGATCCACAAAGAGTCTATCATGATCTAACTTTGTTGTTTTTCAAGCTCGCTTTGAGATCCAAAAGCAACATCTGGCGAGACTGCATTTATGCTTTTCGATCTCGTCTGGATTAACTGAGAAAAGTAACCATTATGGAGTCTTCTTTAAGCCCTTTTCAGACTCCTTAAAATTGAAAAGATTGTCGAGTGACCTTGTTTCTTCACACTCGTTAAATTGGTCCAGAAGAACGTTCCTTAAACGGGTCTCCTTTTAATCCCTTTTCAGACCCTCTAAACATGAAAATATTGCCGAGCAATCTTGTGGCCTTTCACGCTCGTTAAAATGAAATTTGAAGTCACGTCTATCCGGCGGTAGTTTAACCCTTTTTTGGTCCGGACGGTCAACTGTATGAACAAAGGTAAACTCTATAGAACTTCCATTCTTTAGAAGAGTACTCTCAGGTATAATTTTATTCCTTTTTCGGGCCTGAGGGACTGAATTTACGAAAAAGAAACCCCCACGGAGTCCATAGTTAAGCTCTTTTCAGACTCCCTAAAATTGAAAAGATCGTCGAGTGACCTTATTCTTTCACACTCGTTACATTGGTCCGGAAGAATATTCCTGATAGAGTCCATAGTTAATCTTTTTTCAAACTCCTTAAAAGTGAAAAAATAGCCGAGTGATCTTGTCCTTGTCACACTCATTAAAATGGTTTTGAATTGATGTCTAATCAGTGCTATTTTATCCCTTTTTCGAACCGACTAGACTATTGTCAAAAACGGTACCCCACTGGAGTCTCCTTTTATGCTTTTTCAGACTCTCTAAATATGAAAAACCACTGAGATTACCTTCTCTGGGCTTGTTAAACTTACATCGAAGGACGTTACCATTGTGTGTTCTATCAACCGCATTTACATACCTTCCCCACCAGCCTTGTAACAGTTTGCTTATGCGTCTTAACACCTTTGGCCACCGGAGGATTTTTCCCGAGTATCATTTTACCAGAACATCAGTCTTGTCCTTGTGCCTCGAGATTGTATGTTTGTAGTACTCGTTCCTCCATTGTAACGTAATATTCCTTTATTCTTTTTAAAAAATTATCAAAAAGAACAAAAAAAACAAATATACCCCAAAAAGAGGATGGGAAAAGTATTTTCTTTATTGGCAACATAATGAGTCTCCCTTGGATAAAGCACATCTGTCCGTTTGATCATCAGACTATGGGATGTAGTACGACCTTAGGAAGCTTTTTCTCGCTATATAGATTTGTGTCCTCCATCGTTTGGTTACTCTTACAAACATATGGAGAGTTTGCCTGAGTCTTATCACTTGTCATGCTATTATCCAAGGGAAGTTTGTTGCTAAGCCTGAGTCAGCCCCTCTGCAATATGTCTCTTGTCTGCATACCTAGCCATCATGAACATCCAATCACGTCCTTGTTCGAAATCACTGAAGCCTTCAGTCCTCAAGATTATCAAGTCCATAACTGACGAGTCGTCGAAGACCTCTGGGTAGTGCAGTCGTACACTCATATGACACTCCTACCCGAGTTTTAGAAGATTCTGAAGTTGTTTCTCGATCTCTGAAGTACAACCATTAGGCCGAATCAGCTTCTAGAAGATGGATACTCTATATGTATATATTTTTTATTTCAAGATGTAGCTCCGTTGTGTATTAATCACGGCTACTCTTTATAGTTATTTGACATGGATCTACAGTGTATTTGATTGATAGCCATAGTTCTATTTTATCCCGAGCATGGGTATGCCTGCCTCGGTGAGACATTTGTTATTTTGTAGACAACACCTCCTGGTTCCTGATCCTTGGGCTCACTCATTCAGCACATCAGTAAAGATTGGTAAAATATTGGTAATGTATTTCGGCCATCAGATGCTCTTCTGACCTCACACATTAGGGGGCGTCTGTTATAACCCTAAATTGCACCACATATGCTTACCTGGCATCAGGCCAACTCATATCCCTTCATTTCCAAAAGACTACTGAACAACTCTTCTAAAAACTCCATTTTTAAAAGTACACACTAGCTGGCCCACTATAGCCCGCGTGTATCTAAAATTCCACACTAGCAGGCCCACTACATCCCGCGTGTACCTTCAGAATCACGAAAAAAGGAAAGTTGTCGACGGGACAAAAAGCTATGGGTCAGTTAACTGAAACTCCCGGCCATGCATGGCCGAGGGTTCGTCCAAAACCCTAGCTCCTTCTATCCTATAAAATAAGGGGTAGGGGTACCATTTGGAAGGAGGAAAAATATAGCGAAGAAACTCTGCCCATTTGCCGAATCCATTGTCCCAACCCTTTAGCCTTTCCTCAAGCCAAAGGAGAATTAACGCAAAGTAGTTGGAGGACAGAAGAGGAGGAGCCCAGGATTAGGATCAAGGAGCGGTGGCCGGTCTCGACTTTGATTGTAAGTTGATTCATTTTTCAAATAATAAAAGAATACTTTTCCCATCCCAATGCATGAGTTATCTATGATTTGGTTAATTTATGCTTAATTTCTAACCCTTTAGTAGAAATGTAGCATGCATGCATAGTTTTTTGTCTTGATTGCAGGTTATCTTTGGAAGGAGCAGCGCAAGCAAGTGGTCAAAGCGCAATAGAGGATCTTCATCGAACATCGGAGACAAGGTTAGTAGTAATTCTCCATGCATGTATTGTGAAAGAGGGGTTTAAGTTTCGGGTGGTAGGTTAAAAAGTAATTTCTTTACGGTCAAAATCTGCATGGAAGTCTGACCCTAGTTTGCTAGTTCGTAGGGTATTTTTCCCAACAACAGTGGGTGCCTCTAATTTTTTGGGTCACCAAAGGAAGTTATTTCAACTGCGAGAAGATTTTTTCCGATATCTTGACCAGTCGGGTCACAGAGTATTGGGCGCAAAAAGAGAGTGGGAAGGCGTCTTCATTTTTCATGTCTGCATACATCATGGACGTCGTTTGTTTTTTGACACCATTTCCCTTAATGAGCTGGAGTTGGACTCCAGCAAAAGACGAGCCCATACACGTCTATCATTCAAAACTATGGGAAAACAAAGCGACAAATTTCATATACAAAATATTCAACTGGGTGATGGTGCCTCTGCATGTCACTATTTTCGGTCACCTACCACCCAGGATCTCGAACAGTATAGTGACAAATCTGAGAAGTATACAAGACTAGTATGTAGAGGCTGAATTTTCATACCTTAGAGTTTTTGGGGCTTCTATTCCCCCGCATGCATTTCCATTGTTCATTCCTGAAAAGCTGACTTGTCGTGGGGTTGACAGACAAACAGTAATCGGTGGTATAAGCAAGGAGCTTAGGGGATACTCAAAGAAGGTATGGCCACCTTTTCCTGTTCATTTAAATTCATATTATTTATTAGATTTTGGGCATACCAAAGCTGAGGCAGCATCCCTGGAAGACCTAAATTTGGTCCTCATTGAATACAAGAAGCACGATCCACAAAGGGTCATGAGAAATCATTTGGTCAGTTGCGGGCTCAAGAGATTTGAGCACGAGAATTCACCCTCGGATGACATTTTCCGAGGCACAAGGTCCTATGCCGAGATTCTAGCTCAGATACAAACCTCAACACCCGAGGAAAGAGCCGATGTTATGAAATTCCAAGAACATCGATGTAGTTGTCTTCCCACAATGTTGTGGGGTGAGAGTCCAAGTATGACAGAGGTGAAACAAAAAGATGTCGGAGGCTCTAAGGATGCGACTCCTGATCAAGAAAAACATCAGGATGAGGGAGAGAAAACTAAAAATTCGAAAGCAGAGATAAAGACTCCCGACCCGCCAAAGAAGCTGAGTCCGGTTACTACTCCAGGACCATCAACGAAACAAATCGGAGATCCTCTCACATCGGTTACCCCTTTGCAATCGACTCAGGGAAATATTGACGCAGGGTGGATTTTCAATGAAGAGTTGAGGCCTATAAGGGTGGAAGAGATCCCTCCAAATGATTTTTTCTTCGATAAGAAGAGAAAAGGAGTGGTAAAGAGATAATTTTATCAGGAAGGGGAGTCTACAACCAAGAAATACAAAGTCATAACTGATGGGAAAGACAAGAAGAAGGAACAATTCGCGACTGAAATAGCAGGGACATTAGGAGCATATGCCTCAGCAAATCAATTTTCAGTCGGGCTTTTGAAAAACCATCTCAAACGAAAAAATCTCCTCATCAAGACCCTTGAAGCCAGACTAGCCACAACAATAGAGACTGCAAAAGACTAGGCGAGTGTAGAAATAGAGCAGGCCAGGTCGATCGATAAAAACGAGATAGAGCTACTCAATACTAAGCTCGAGCAAGCACAGCTGGTGGTCCAGGATGGTCAGATGCAAGTGATCCAGCAAAAGGATTTGATCGAACAGCTACATGCTAGGGTGGAGATCGCCGAGAGAAAAATGATAAACATCAGGATGTTCAAATCCCATGCGATGGAGATTCGGAGCAGAGTCTGTGCGGCCCAACGAAATTTACTCGCCAAGGTAGAAATGATCTGAGACAACTGTTTTCTAGTCAACCAGGTTTCAGAGAACTTATCTGCTAGAGAAAGGGAAGCTGGAGAAGCACGGGTCACCTTCCAAGAGGCTGTGATAGCCACAAACAGCAGGGGTTCGGGAAGTACTCCCAGGTTCACCATTTCGGAGCAGACCAGAGGAAACATTCTATTAAAAGAATGGGAGCACAACATCATGGAAGGCAAGTTGCAAGCCAAAAGGGTAACGAATTCCTTAGAAGAAGCCTTTAGTTCTATATATGGCGGTCTGCTAGGCATTGATAGCGGAGGTAATGCCGAGGTGTTGATGCAAATGAATATGGAAAAAATCTCACTTGATCTAAAGGAAAAAGAGGAAAGAGATTTGACCAAGATCTCCCAAGTGACTATGGCGGACATAGTCCAAATAGACTAATGTATGATTAAACCAAGCGCGCAATTATGGGCTATCGACATCATAGACAGACAGATGGGAGACAAGTTGTTGCAATTAGCCCGAGACTGTTACTCTTTTGAAGCCAATTGTCATGCAGAACTGTCGAGGCTGATATCTCAGCTGGTTGAAAGATGTGTCACCTATACCGAACACGCACGAGGACAAATTTTTGGCACCAAGTGAAGACAGAGAAGAAGAAATGGAGCGATTGCTCTCCTCCCTATCATAACTGAAATTTTTGTAACGACTGAGATTCTATCTTATTGTAAAACTGTATAAATATACCATAGAAAGAAAGAAAAAAGGCTGGACCTTTTTGTGTCGATTGTAATAGAGTTTTTACATTTTGAGAGTTAATACAAAGAAAATCTGAAGATTCTCAATTCCGTCACGACTGTGTTATGAGTTTGTTTTCTTGTATCTCATATTTCATTTCATTTCATATTCATAACTGATGAATGCTCCGTTATAATTTAGTATGACCACTACTATAGTGAATGAATTTTGGTTTTCTGTAATTGTTTACTGTTTTTCCTCTGTACCAGCTATCAGCAGGTGTAAGACCATTCAACACTTTCGGAATTCTACATATATTTTATGCTACATCGGGTTATTTCCTTACAGTTTTCCTCTTCTATTTATATGTGATATTCTCCCTTGATAGGAGCCTTACACCATAGACAACTAAATTTTTTTCTCCCACCTCATACATTTTATTAAGATATAACTCAGTTATGGGAAAGAGCCTTTGATTTGCACCCTGTTTTATTTCCGAAACTGTAAATTCTCTTTTATACGACCAAATTGAGACATCACTTAATTTCTATCTGAATTTTTTCTTATTTTATTGTTCCTCCATGACTGTCCCTGAACCAACACAGCCCAATATCGAACTCGGATTATCGAATCAAACGCACATTTCCTTAAGCCTTTTCGATACTATTCTTAAAACAACTACTACCAGGGTTGAACTTGAGCGTTCATGGGCAGTGATTGAACATGATATGACCATCCAGGAACAGTTGGAAGCTAGACAACGCCAACGTAGAAATATTCCCTAGTTTCCTTTGCCGAAGGTTGACGTTTCTCTCTTCTCCACCCTTTACCCACTTTTGGATGCTTAGACACTGTACTTCTAAGCCTTAAGTACAGACTCTGGAACAACATTCTTTCTGGCGTCGTTGTCGGGGACCGAAGTTACAAAATCTTTTTCCTTGGGAAAACGACATTTGTTTTTCGTTGAAAGTGTTACCCTTTGATAGTGAACAAAGAGTACACACCTTTTTAAGGCTTTTCAATCTTTCACTTGGCGACTCCACAAGTAATAAACTGGCATCCGTTCGAAGGAATACCAAACAAAACCTAGATGGTAAGCAGATTACGCCCGTTATCGATCATGAGAAGATTCTAAAGGCGAGAGGCTCTCTTAATCCAACCGCTGTAGTTTACAAACTTAAAACCCCACAACTGAAGACTAAGAGTTCTTCTGAACCCTCAACTTCACTCAGTCCTCTCTTTGATACTAAAGTTTTAACGCGAAAATACTCCGAAGTTAGGAGTGAGATTCATCTGACAATCCCCTTAGTACACAATGGAAAGGGCCCTCTTGAAAGTTCGTCGTCAGTTGACATACCATATTTCCTTCAGTTAAATCTCCCGACCTCACCAAATTCTGAAGAGTGTGTTACACATTCGGTTTCCACACCCGTCGGTTCTCCTGATTTCGTCTCTTGCAAATCTAAGGAACCGAGTCCTCACATTCCTTATCTTTCCTCGTCGAATTTTCCTCTTCACAAAGAAAATAAAGATTCACTTTTAATTTTCTGAAACCCCCTTTACAACTTTCCACAAATAACGATGGCATCCGTTGAAGGAGGAGGTGGAGGGTTTATAGGAGGAGGTGGAGGGTTTATCGGAGGAGGATGGGGAGGAGCCCCTCTAGGAGGAGCTGGAGGCCAAGGGCCTACCCCCCCTCCCAGAGTGTTTGTGAAAGTTGCAGCCATATATGCTCCCTTAGTATTGCCTATCCCTCTACACGACCTTCCCGAAAATTACATAAAAAAATACCAAAATTCACTAGGGAAGGGGATCTGACCGCGGCCAAACATATTAATTTCTTTGATCAATTCGCAGATATCCTAGGTATCGAACATGAGGACATATATTCGAGACTTCTCATCCAAACCTTCGAAGGCCAGGTCCGAACTTGGTTTCGGAGCCTACCTGCAACATCTATCTTGTCTTATGACACTTTGGAAGATGCTTTCCTTAGACAATGGGGTGAGAGAAAAGACCATCTATATTATTTAACCGAATTTGGGTCTTTAAGAAAAAAGAATTCAGAAACAGTCATGGAATTTATTCAAAGATTCAACAAACTGTATAACAAAATCCCAGCCGAGGTTAAACCGTCCCAACCCGCGGCCAAAGTAACTTTCGTCGGAGCTTTCGAACCGGATTTTGCACTCCTTTTGCGAGAAAGAAGGGGAGCCACCCTAAACCGAATGCAGGACGATGCAATAGAAATAGAGTCTAATATGATGGCTTCGAGTAAGCTTAAAGCTAAATTAGAAATGGGAAACCGATAAACTAAACGCTTTAGAGAACAAGTTGGTCCGTGAGGGTCTAATAGATCCACAGATGACAGGGTAGAATATATGGCTAGAGTAATTAAAGAACTATCAAATAAAATATCTAGAATGGAGCTCGAACAAGCCAAAGATGACTCTTTCCCCAAAAAGGATTTCAAGAGGAACCCAAACCCCCCGAACCAGCAAAGACAAATAAAGAATGAAGATCAAAAAATACAAGCTCCCTTACAGAAAGAAAATTTTATAGGAGAGAACGATTTTCAAGACTTCGGAGATTCAGATAATGATGTCAC
>ML811988.1:114663-129755 GCA_009831015.1 Picea engelmannii
GACTGCAGTGGGATATAGATTACACTAATAACGTATGTGAATATGAAGCGTTGGTCTTAGGATTAGAGGTTGCCAAGAAGCTAAAGATAAATAACTTAGAGGTATACGGAGATGCAGAGTTAATAGTCAAACAAATAAACCGATAGTACCAAGCCAAGCATCCCAGATTAAGATCATACAGAAATTGTGCCTGGGATCTCATGGAAAACTTTTTCTCTTCCGTAAATGTTCACTTTATCCCTCGCGCAAAGAATTTACATGCTGATGCATTGGCTAAAGCAGCTTCAACCTTCTCTCCTCCCACAACTTTCAAATTAAAGTATCACATAGAAATCAGACACAGATCATCCATACCAGACAATATCCAACATTGGCAGGTCTTTGAGGATGATGAACAAATCAAGAAATTTCTTGAAGAAGTGGGTGAATTCTCCGAAACTCACGCAGACCAAGAAAATCAAAATGACCCGATATGGATCATGCAAGAAGGGGAAGATCCCAAAGCCTTCCGAGAAAAAATTGTGGATCATTGTATGTTGGTCCTTAAAAACAACCAGATTTCGAAAGGATTGATTCCTTTAGAAAGACTTTTTGATCCAAATGACGTACCTGTAAGATCCACTCTACAACCCCAACCAGAAGAAGTGGAGGACTGTGATATAAGAACTGAAGAAGAATCCAGGATAGTAAAAATATCAAAGTTCCTTCCTCCCGAAATAAAAAGTAAGTATAAAGACCTACTCAGACAGTATAAGGATGTTTTTTCCTGGTCTTATGATGAGTTAAGAACTTATGACACTTTCGTAATTGATCACAAAATACCTGTAAAGCCTGGGGTCAAACCATTCAGGAAAAAGCTTAGACAGATCAACCCCCTTTTGTTACCTGTGATAGAAAAAGAAGTTAAGAAGCTTTTAGACGCGAAAATAATAGTACCTCTGAGATATTCAGACTGGGTAGCAAACCTGGTCTTGGTCAGGAAAAAGAGTGGGGAAATCAGACTGTGTGTGGATTTCCGAAACTTAAATAAGTCATCTCTCAAGCACAACTATCCGCTGCCCAAAATGGACCACGTGTTAGAAAAGGTAGTTGGAGCCAACCGAATGTCTATGATCGACGGGTTCTCTGGTTATAATCAAATCTCCATGAATGAGCAAGACAGAGAAAAAACTACTTTCACCACACCATGGGGTACATTCATGTATGACAAAATTCCTTTTGGTTTGATGAATGTAGGGGCCACATTCCAGCGCGCTATGGGCATCTCTTTCATAGGAGAAAGGGATAATTTCGTAGTCATTTACCTCGACGATTTGACGGTTTTCTCTAAAACCGATGAAGAACACTTGATGCATCTTAAACAGACTTTCAAAAAATGCCGCAGGTTTGGTCTATCTTTAAATCCAAAGAAATCACATTTCGCCATGCAGGAAGGTAATATTTTGGGTCATATCGTATCTAGGGATGGAATCAGGATTGATCCTAAGAGGATTGAAGCAATAGATACTATAAATATTCCCAGAAATGTAAAAGAGATTCAATCTTTCTTAGGAAGAATAATTTTTTTACGAAGATTTATCCCAAATTTCACTGAGATTGTAAAATTGATCACATGTATGTTGAAGAAGGACAACGAAGTAAAATGGACAATCGAGCCCAAAGCATCGTTCGCACATATTAAGAAAGTCATAAGAGAGGCACCTGCGTTAGCGAGCCCTGACTATCTAAAAGATTTTCTTATCTTCTCATTTGCTTTCGAACACACTATCACTGTGGTGCTCCTACAAAGAAACGAAGAAGGATTCGAACAACCGATTGCCTTTTTCAGCAAGAGCCTTAGAGACACAGAAATGAAGTATGATATAATAGAAAAACAGGTGTACACCATGGTAAAATCATTAAAGGCATTCAGAACGTATGTACTACACTCAAAGATAATTGCGTACGTGCCTACCAGTTCTGTGAAAGATATATCGGTACAGCCAAACAGCGATGGAAAAAGAGGGCGATGGCTCGCCAAAATCCAAGAATTTGATCTGGAAGTCAAACCGACCAAATTGATAAAAGGGCAAGGCCTGGACAAACTCTTAGTTGAGTCAAATTTCAGAGCCCTAGATATAAATTGTCTGCAGGAAGGCGACGAAGATACGAACCTAAACGAGCTGAATGAGGAAACAGTTCCAAACAAGATCGAAGAGAAGTTCATATTGTCAAGATGGTATAGGGACATAGTGTCGTACCTGTTACCTCTAAAATGCCCAAATGAGCTATCACCATCTAAAGCCAGGACTTTAAAACTCCATGCGGTTAAATATTGTATCGCCGAAGGTCAACTATATTGGAAATATCCACTCAGTTTCCTGCTAGTCTGTTTATTTGAATCGGAAACTCAGCAGATTATAGATGAATTTCATGAGGGAATCTATGAGGGGCATCACGCTTAGAGAGATACAACTTACAAGATTATGAGGGTTGGGTACTACTGGCCAAAACTTTTCTCGGATGTTAATGCCAAAGTGCATGCCTGCAACCCTTGTCAACTATTTGAAGGTAAACAGAAGCTCTCAGCACTGCCCTTAGTTCTAGTCAAATCTGAAGCCCCGTTTCAGCAATGGGGTCTAGACTTCATAGGCGAGATTAATCCCTATTCCAGTGCTCAACACAAGTGGATCCTAACCGCAATAGATTATTTTACTAAATGGGTGGAAGCCATCCCAACCAAAAGGGAAATAGACTCAGTGGTAATCGATTTCTTAGAAGACAACATTTTGTCAAGATTTGGTTGCCCCCGAAAGATAGTTACTGACAATGCCCAAGCTTTTAAATCTATGACTATGATCAGTTTCTGTCAGAAGTATAACATCATTCTCGGCCATTCCACAACATATTACCCCTAGGGAAATAGATTGGCCAAATCATCTAACAAGATCCTGGTAAATATAATCAAGAAAGTATTGGATGAAAATAAAAGGTCTTGGCATGTGCACTTAAAATACGCATTGTGGGTGAATCACATAAGCACAAAAAGTTCAATCAACATTTCACCTTTTCAGATGGTATGTGGGACCAATGTTGTGCTACCTATAAACCTAGTGCTCCTAGTGATGAAGTTATGGCAAGATCAAAATGAAGAACCCAATCATGTCACCAGAAGGATAAATCAACTGATCGAGGTTCAACATCATAGAGTCGAAGTAGATGAAAAGATGCAGAAGTACCAAGATAACATGAAGGCATTATTCGATCGCAAAGCAAAGGATAGAGATTTCCTCCCAGGTGATTTAGTGTTAAGGTGGGATGCAAGAAAGGAAGAAGCAGCAAAACATGGTAAATTTGACCACCTCTGGTATGGGCCATTCAGGGTCTCGGATTTGGAAGGAAAAAATTATTTCCTACTAGAAAATATAGACGGAGAAGTCCTCAACGCCCCTGTCAACAGGCAGTATCTGAAGCATTATATGACGTAACAGTCGCCAGATTCAAAAAAAAATAAAAATGTGTACATATATATATATTTTTCATTTAAACATTGCTCTTGATTTTCTTTTTTCGTTCATGAACTTTCGACACATTTCAGATAGCCCCGATAATATTCATATTTGCCTCTTATAGGATTCCAGCTGCATACAAAACAAGCAGGAGAAGTAAACTAAAAGTCGATGTCAAAAATAAATCGGCTTAAACAGGTGATACCTAAGAAATGTCATATTGCGCAAAGAAATTGAAACAAAAAGGTAAAGATGAGATTTCTCAAAAGACATGTTCTAAAGGACTATTAAAGAAAACCGAGGTAACCTCACTCAAACTGCAACATCAGCTGAACTGATTAATAACATAGTTGTTTCTTGGTTTAATATCCTATGAAAAAATTAAGACAAATTAAATGATTCACCCAATTTAAAAGCAGTCAATCAAAGTAAAGTATCCCCAAAAATATCCACAAGAGTCAGTTTTGAATTTTTATCCTCTGTATTTTTAGTCAGTAAGTCACTACCAGGCATCCTTTCTATCTTCGGGTTTACCTTTTAAAAAAGTCACCATCTTTCCATTTCATATAGGAAGGGATAATATTTTTTCGTTTCAACCTCGTGAGCTTCAAAGAAGATTGTGGAAAGAAAGCAGGTCTTCACAACTACTTGATCCCCTGCTAAGCGAAGGAACGTTTAGAGTGATCCTAACCTTCCTAGGTTTTTCAACGGCATCGGAGGATTGAAGCTTGCTCAAATAGAATGCCCTAAGAAAGTTATTTTCCCTTTTTCCCTAAGAACGAAGGTGTTGTGAAGGCCAAGGGAAGGTTGGTACCGAGTAATCAAAGTAAGTTGACAGACCTATAATGCAAAATATTACACATATATCAGCCCTGATATAAACTGATTGCCCCCATCTCCGTGCTCTAAAAAGAAAATTATAAGACAGGTGGTGAAAGGAAATTTAGAAATGATTTCCCCCACCTAGTCCAAGAGACGATGAAAGGAAATTCAGAAATGATTGCCCTCGTCTCATCATTTAAATGCATGAATATATTCCGAAGTGGTGAAAGGAAATTTAGTAAAAGGGGCTAGATAACTTCACCGGGGTTCTGAACAGGCTCGCTGGAAGTGAAGCAATGTCTGAGATATCTGTAAGGCTGTTATACATGAATATCACTCTACTCCAGTAACCAATTCTTTTTAAAAAAACCTGATCTACATCCCAATTTCAAACGAGACTTCCCAATTAAAAACATATAATCTTCTTCTTTTGATGCAAGATGATAGCCGCAAGATCTGTTGGGTCTCCTAAAATTGTTTTGATTGTTTTAAAGAAGACCTGAAATTAGTAGTGGGAAAGGGAAAGTCGTGAAAGGGACTACAGCTAAGCTTAAAAAGAATATCTGAGTTTGAAAAAAGATTTTCAAGGTAAAAAACGAAGTCTCTTTCCCCCTTCGATACCCTGTTCTCAGGAATCTTTTCACATGATTGAAGCTATTGACTCCATTTACCCAATATTGGCACGTGGTCTACTGTTCTTCCCGCCTTACAAGAAAGCAGGATCCCTAGTTGGAGCCTATGTTGGAGCCGCCTTTGTTTTTCTAGACCATCACAAATTTCTTTTTTGATACCCGAAATCGAAAGATGGTTTTCATATTTTCCGTCTATGGTTTCAAAATCTCTGAATCTTTATCAATGCAAATAACGATGATTATTATACTCTCGAGGTGAGTCCTACCTTTCAAAAAAAAATTCCTCTTTTTGTTCTACCTTGGGATCTCGTAGGTCGGATGTTATAAATCACGTAGTTCACACGTCCCAAGCAACGAAACGATGAAATCGTTTTAATTTTTTTACCAAGGGCAGTAACGGGAGTAAAGTTTTCCTAAACCATGATTAAACGTCATTGGGTTTTCGCACCTCGGCGTTCACCAAATCCAAAAATTTATTTTCGTAGCTCTGATAGCCGAGAACACGAGGTCCTTATTTTAGTAACCTATGTCAAGGTTAAAAGTAAAAGATAAACCATGGTAAAAGTTCTGTCGGCAATTCGCAACTCGGCGTTTTCTTTTTTAAAATTTACACCATCTCAACCCCGACTCGTGAAGTCATGATAAGGTTATAAATGTAATTAATTAATCACTAAATCCAAGTTTATCTACCTTTTTTTTAAGTCGTATTATCGCGGTCTCGCGGTTTCGCAGCTCGGCATGCAAACCTCCCGGAAACTTATTTTTGAAGATCTGAGTCGCGATATGGAGAATATAATAATTATGAAATTAATTGAGCCCCTAATCACGATTACGTTTTTATTAACCAAAATCGATCATCGCAGCCTCGGGTGTTAGAGGTTCAAAGTGCTAAAGTAAAATCCTCGATATATTGAGTACCAAAATATTGATTAACGTTGGTAAAACCGGATTAATTAAGCTAAATCAATACATATCCCGTGTTTCGATGCTTCCATGATTTACGAGGTAACCTTGTTTCTTCCATACTCCAACTAACATTTCAAACCGCCAAAATTTATGGCATTAATTAGGAAATAGGGCAAATCGATGAATAAAGATCGGGTTTTTATGGTTAAATTTAATTCTAAGCATGATTTGACAGATTTCATTTGAAAGAGTACCAGTTTTTGAATATATATAGAATGGTTATGCATTATAGAAAAATCATTTCTACATTACGCAAAGCACATTTTCTCTGTGAGCTGACTTCTGTATGTATACGTATTTCTATCGTAGAATAGCTAAAACACAATCTCCATCCATGGCTCCGCGAAAAGCATCCAAAACCAGTGTTGAGGTTTTGGGACAAGGCTCAGACAACATTGCTGATACTTCGCCTCAAAGTATCGACTCGGTCCCAAATTGGTTGTTCGTTTCAGATGTTCTGCAGGCCGAATTGGTGGATTATTCCAATGACTCCAGCGACAATGAAAAAGATGACATAACCACCAAGTATAAGATCGTCATTCAATCCGGAATGCATAAAGTAGCAACCAGGCCATGATTGATTCCATATTATGACATGGTCCGATGGGCATTAGATCATGTGGACATACTGACCAGAACCATTGTGAATGAGCAGAAAGTCACCATTGGGACTTTCAGGCCTGAACATCTGCAAGCCATGTATAAGTTGCCCACAATGTCCGAATATACATATGGCGCCGAATTTTTAGACGAGTTCAAGCAGAAGGAATGCGTACAGTATGATAAAACCATGTCTAGTTTAATAAGAGATTGGGTTTTGCACACCGCGAAGTTCAGGGCTGATACCCACGACATATATTCAATAGCTTCCTTAGAACAGCAATACAAGTATGTAGCCATGATGACGTCCAGGTTATACGAGAGAGAGGACACCTCACATTTTTTTCTTCCGTGGGTGCCTCTAATGTTTTGGGTTTCCAAAGACAGTTCTTTCGACTGGGAGAAGATGTTGTCTGATAGCTTGACCAGTCGGGTCATAGAGTATCAGGCGCAAAAAGAGAGTGGTAAGGCGTCTTCATTTTTCATGTCTGCATACATTATGGACACCGTTTGTTTTTTGACACCATTTCCCTTAATGAGCTGGAGTTGGACTCCAGCAGAAGACGAGCCCATACATGTCTATCATTCAAAACTATGGGAAAACAAAGCGACAAATTTCATATATGAAATCTTCAACTGGGTGATGGTGCCTCTGCATGTCACTATTTTCGGTCACCCGCCACCCAGGATCTCAGACAGTATAGTGACAAATCTGAGCAGAATAGCAGACTGGTATGTAGAGGTCGAATTTTCATACCTTAGAGTTTTCGGGGCTTCTGTTCCCCTGCATGCATTGCTATTTTTCATTCTCGACAAGATGGCTTGTCGTAAGGTTTCCAGACAAATAGTAATCGGTGGTATAAGCAAGGAGCTTAAGGGATACTCAAAGAAGGTATGGCCACCTTTTCCTGTTCATTTAAATTCATATTCTTTATTAGATTTCGGGCATGCCAAAGCTGAGGCAGCATCCCTGGAAGACCTAAATTTGGTCCTCATTGAATACAAGAAGCACGATCCGCAAAGGGTCATGAGCAATCATTTGGCCAGTTGCGGGCTCAAGAGATTTGAGCATGAGAATTCACCCTCGGATGACATTTTCCAAGGCGCAAGGTCCTATGCCGAGATTTTAGCTCGGATACAAACCTTGGCACCCGAGAAAAGAGTCGATGTTCTAAAATTCCAATAACATCGACGCAGTTGTCTTCCCGCAGTGTTGTGGGGTGAGAGTCCAAGTAAGGCAGAGGTGAAACAAAAAGATCTCGGAGGCTCTAAGGATGCGACTCCCGATCAAGAAAAACACCAGGATGAGGGAGAGAAAACTAAAAATTCGAAAGCATAGATAAAGACTCCCGACCCGCCAAAGAAGCTGAGTCCGGTTACTGCTCTAGGACCATCAGTGAAACAAATCGGAGATCCTATCACATCAATTACCCCTTTGCAATCGACTCAGGGAAATATTGATGCAGGGTGGATTTTCAATGAAGAGTTGAGGCCTATAAGGGTGGAATACCTCCCTCCAAATGAGTTTTTCTTCGATAAGAAGAGAAAAGCAGTGGTAAAGAGAGAATTTTATCAAGAAGGGGAGTCGACAGCCAAGAAATACAAAGTCATAAATGATGGGAAAGACAAGAAGAATGAACAATTCGTGACTGAAATAGCAGGGACATTAGGATCATATGCCTCGGCAAATCAATTTTCAGTCAGGCTTTTGAAAAACCAGCTCAAACGAAAAAATCGCCTCATCAAGACCCTTGAAGCCAGACTAGCCACAACAATAGAGACTGCAAAATACCAAGCGAGCATAGGAATAGAGCAGGCCAGGTCGGCCGATAAAAATGAGATAGAGCTACTCAAGACTAAGCTCGAGCAAGCACAACTAGTGGTTCGGGATGGTCAGATGCAAGCGATCTAGCAAAATGATTTGATCGAACAGCTACAGGCTAGGGTGGAGATCGCCAAGAGCATAATGATAAACATCGGGATGTTCAAATCCCAGGCGATGGAGATTCGGAGCAGAGTCTCTGCGGCCCAACGAAATTTACTCACCAAGGTAGAAGCGATCTGAGACAATTGTTTGCTAGTCAACCAAGTTTCGGAGAACTTATCTGCTAGAGAAAGGGAAGATGGAGCATCATGGGTCGCCTTCCAAGAGGCTGTGATAGCCACAAACAACAGGGGTTTAGGAAGTACTCCCAGGTTCACCATTTTGGAGCAGACCAGAGGAAACATTCTATTAAAAGAATGGGAGCACAGCATCGCGGAAGGTAAGTTTCAAGCCAAAAGGGTAACGAATTCCTTAGAAGAGGCCTTTAGTTCTATATATGGCGGTCTGCTAGGCATTGATAGCAGAGGTAATGTCGAGGCATTGATGCAGATGAATATGGAAAAAATCTCGCTTGATCTAAAGGAAAAAGAGGAAAGAGATTCGGCCAAGATCTCCCAAGTGACTATGGCGGACATAGTCCAAATAGACAAATCTATGATTAAACCAAGTGTGCAATTATGCGCTATCGACATCATAGACAAACAGATGGGAGACAGGCTGCTGCAATTAGCCCGAGACTGTTACTCTTTTGAAGCCAACTGTCAAGCAGAACCGTCGAGGTTGATATCTCAGCTGGTTGAAAGATGTGTCACCTGTACCGAACACGCACGAGGACAAACTTCTAGCACCAAGTGAAGACAGAGAAGAAGAAATGGAGCGATTTCTCTCCTCCCTATCATAACCAAAATTTTTGTAACGAGTGAGATTCTATCTTATTGTAAAACTGTATAAATATACCATAGAAAGAAAGAAAAAAGGTTGGACCTTTTTGTGTCGATTGTAACAGAGTTTTTACATTTTGAGAGTTAATACAAAGCAAATCTGAAGATTCTCAATTCCGTCACGACTATGTTATGAGTTTTTTTTCTTGTATCTCATATTTCATTTCATTTCATATTCATAACTGATGAATGCTCCGTTATAATTTAGTACGACCACTACTATAGCGAATGAATTTTGGTTTTCTATAATTTTTTACTGTTTTTCCTCTGTACCAGCTATCAGCAGGTGTAAGACCAGTCAACACTTTCAGAATTCTACATATATTTTATGCTACATCGGGTTATTTGCTACATGGGTTGTATTTTCCTTTGTACAAATTTTAGAATATGATGTTAAATATTGAACGCGGGGATTTTTGTACAAGTTCTCTCTCCTAAATAAACCAGAATTGAATAAGGTCTACCATTTTCTCTATAAATCCTTTTCTGGGAGGATTCAAGGAGTGAAAGTTGGAGGAGTTTCAGAGAATACATTGAGTAATATTATCTATAGGATCAAAGTATCCCAAGAAGTGAATAATTGCAGAAGTTGAAGAAGTCTCAGGAAGCATTATCAGGTTCTATGTGATGGTTGGTTGATGGTGATAATTTAATGTAAATTTTTATTATCTCTCATATATTGTTGGGTGGAAGGTGTAATGTCCCCAAGGCCGAGCCCTATTGTAAATCATGTTTATGAAATGAATTGTAATTATGTTTTTTATAGGATGGTGAGCCAAGTTAATATAAGCTGGTGGGCTTATGTGATTATTAGGCCAGAGAGCCTAAGTGTTGAAGGCCAAGAGCTTGATTTTGTACATGTATCTATGCAGAACATTAATAAAATTATAAACACCACTGTGTGCAGACCGACCCCGATGAATGAGTGATGGGGGACTAATATTCCATATATTGGGCAAGCGATTAGGGGTTGGAAGGTGGGAAAAGGGACTAAGTGTTGAGCCTAGGGGCTTAAGTCCTTGGGAATAATATTTTAATATTATTCCAAAAGACATGTGAATAATATGTTTTATCCTAAGATCTTTTTGGAAGGACAATCAACTTCCAAATGGAAGGAACGCATGTTGAAGGAATGGATGTAGTTGCATGGGTGACGAGTGTCAACCCAAGCGCATGCAAATAAAATGGTTGAGATGAGCTGTGTTGGGGGTTCCTCCTCCATTCCACCGTTGACCGTATGAACTCTGCAAGAATACCCTGGTGCAACCCTGAAAGCCGAAAAGCCTGTGTTGATTTCTGAGATAGCTGGTACAACCTCTGTCTGAACAGTTTGAGCCTGTGCGTGGGATCTATGTACACCTTATGCAATCCCGAAACCAAAACCATGAGTCTATTTCGTGATTGTTGAGCCTGTTTGGGAAGCCCGTGTCTATTTTCCCAGTTGGTTGTTGTGGCCATGCAGTGTTGGACTACGCTTGGCTTACTGGCTAGTGTGAGTTCATGCTTAGCCTATGTGTAACCTCTCTCCAGGTGAGGGAGGTGATTGTTGTTGGAAGAGGTAGGTTGCCAGACCTATGAACAACTCTCTCTAGGTGAGAGAGTTTGTTGGGAAGTGGTTTCTTCCAAAGAGTGTCCAACACCAGCTTTGGGCTCTGAAACTTCTTGATCTGACCTGTTGCCGAGACCCAGAGAGGGAGGTGTAGCACTGATGGACTGTGCTTGTGAAGGTGTATACTCTCGGGCGAAATAGGCATGTGGGGAATGAGAGTCTGGGAGTAGTGGGTGTAAGATGGCATCCTAGGAAGAATCCTTCTGGTCATTATGTGTTGTTTTCCCAGTAACCTCAACCTAGCCTAGGATTCCTTACCTTGGGGTGGAGCTTAGTCCCAGCTCAGGGGTGACCCACTGCTGAGCTTGATGAGCAACATGGTCTAAGGCTGGGAGGTTCATGGAAGGCCTACATGTGGTTGGTGGAATTACCATCGTTTCAAAGATAAGTACTAGACGATGTTTTAATAATGTGTTGCATGTCTGTGTATTTATATTTATCATGTATTCTGCTATGCATATGAATGAATGTTAATTCCAGGGATTATTTATGTCAACAGTAATTTTGTGTTGACTCTGAGTTTAAATGTGTTTAACCTGTTTTAAATGCATGTTATTAATTAAGCATAAAATGATGTTGTTCCACAAAGTAGTGTATGCCCCAACCAGTGGGTTGGATGGTGTCCAGGGGAGCGTTACAGAATGGTATCAGAGCGTTACAGTATGAAAGAGTGTTACAGAATGGTATCAAAGCGTTACAGTATGAAAGAGTGCTACATAATGGTATCAGAGCCAAGGTTTCGACGTTGAGTCTAGATGGGCTAGTTGAGTGGTCTTTGGACCGAGGGTTTGAGGAGAAATTGTGTCCAGAGGACCAATTTCGGACCTTTGAATGCTCTTGAGTGTCAAGGAGTTACTTAACCATGTTACCAAGCTCAGGAGGTGTAGCGGCGTTATAAAGCTACAGCCGGTGTGGTATATGGCTATAGGGAGAGAGAGAACTCTACACGAGAAGTGTTGGAGTGTTTGGATCTATTTGGGAGGAAAGGAGAACCCTCATGACCCTCAGATCTAGAGAACATGCACAAGGTTTAAAAACATTTGGAGTTGCACAGGAGTGTGGAAATTGCGATACGCGAAATCCCTAAATCATGAGGACCGTCTATCGGAGGGACACGTGGCTATCGGTCGGCATTTTAGCATCCGGGAAACCAAAGGGAAATATCCCTCATTGTTGCAAGTCACGAAACCCCGGTTACTGAAAACCTGAAACTCCAAAATCCCAAAACGCTGAAAGGATCTGCGTCGTAGATCTGAGAGAGGTCTAACAGTTGAATTTCACTTGGAAGGGACGTGGGCACATGGATGTGTACCATGTGCCAGTGGGTTGAGAAGAAAAGCGAGAGTGGTGGGACCCGATGATGTCACCGAAGGTGACGTGGACCCTCCTGAGTGTGCCACTTGCCATGGTGGATGTGAGAGACAGTTGTGCTCTGTCGACCCGAAGGGTAAAGGAAATAGAATTTTTGGAATTTGGGGATTGAAATGATGAGAGACTTGGAGTTGCTACATCATGAACTCCCGGGTACCGAAGACCCGAAAACCGAAGTTCCGAAATCCCGAAATTTTTGAAGAAAAAAGAACTGTCTAGGATTTAACTGTTGGATCCTCATGGATCAAAACCACGAAACCTGAAGTCCCGAAGTCTCGAAAATTTCAGAGCCGAGCAGAGCTCAGAAAAATCATGAAATTGAAACATTTTCTTAAATTGGATTGTTTATGAATGATGAAGGAATTGTTAAGAAACGAAGGCC
The DNA here is from genome assembly GCA_009831015.1 of Picea engelmannii. Lineage (NCBI taxonomy): Eukaryota > Viridiplantae > Streptophyta > Pinopsida > Pinales > Pinaceae > Picea > Picea engelmannii. Next base: position 127,300 of record ML811988.1, read on the forward strand.
TGACAAATTCTAGTCGTCTACGCATTTGTATTGTAGAAGGTTGACGAGTGCCATAACTGATTTGAATTGCCACAAAGTGAAAAGAAATGGAAGAGACACATAATGCTTCCAGTTCAGAAAATGAAGCTCAAAAGAGATAGTGTAGAACTTTTGTATGTAGAGTGTGCATATCCAGTGCAAGGCGTGCTTATAGAGGGAACTTGTTTTAAGTTCGAAAGACTCTAGAAGACGAGCGTAGAGGGTTCCAGGAGGGCACCATAAATTCTTTTGGAAAACACCATCGAAGCCTTTGAAATATTCGAAATCCTTCAAGTTAGGGAGGAATTCAAGTCCAGAAGAATTGAAGCCAAGATATTTGGGAAGAAGTCATTGAGAACCTAAACTAACGGTAGGAATCCTTGGAGGTAATACTGTGTAGAGGAATGCATCGAGAAAATAGAATCACTGAGGGTTCTGTGGAATCTCTGCCAGGAGGGCATTGAGAAAGTGCATAGAGTGCACAGAAGAAATCTATTCTGAGATCAGAGGAAGGAGAAGTGTCGAGAAGGAAGACAAAATTTCTGATAATTTTGTGAGACTCTACCAAGAGGGCATTGAGAAAATGCACAGGATGCATTGAGGAGAACTCTATTTTGAGTTCAGTGAGAAGACAAAGTCACTGAGGATTTTAGAGAACTTTGCCAGGAAGGGAATCAAGTTGGTGAAAGTGTGCATAGAAGGAACTCTGAGATAGGAGAAGTGTCACAGGAAGACACTCACAGGGTTACTGAACACCCTGTAGGCTCAGCAAAGCGTGCTTGAGAAAGAAGTTGCCAAAGGGCACCAATATCCATTTAAAGTAGAAGGAAAGGGTTGAATCCCTTAGAGGTTCAAGTTTCAAAGCTCAGGAAGGATAGTGCTATTGTGCATAGAGTAACAACAAAGAGAAGCAGGAGGTCGAGAAACCCTTCGAGGTTTCACAGTCAACAAAGCTTAGGAGGGATAGTGTTCCTAGAACACAGGCAAGATTCAAAGGAATTGAAATCATAGGGGAAGCAAAGGTTGAGGCATTTGAAACTTCAGAAAATATTCCAAGGGGAAGGAATAAGTTCTAAATCTCAGGAGGGAGCATAGCTATCATTAGATCAGCTGGAGAGGAAGAGATCTGGGTTGTCAGATCTAGTGCAAAGAACCGATAGTCATCGGATCCGGAGGAAGGCACACAGAGTTTAACCTCTGGGAGGTCACAAAGGAGAGGATCCATATGGAAGGTGGAGACACTTCATGGAGGAAGTGCCGAAGTTACAAGAGTTTTTGGATCTTGCAGAGCAACGAGGGGATTAAGTCCGAGTATCTTCTGATACTCTGAAGCTCAGAAAGGATAGCGACCGTCAAATCTGGGTCAACGACAGTCGTTGATCTCATTCAAGAAATAGAAAATTTGAGGTTTGTGAGTTCGAAGGGTAGACCAAATTCTTGGTTCCATGAAGTCTCGAACAGCGAGGAGCAGGGAAGGAGATCCAAACCGTTGGATATAATCCACGAGAGAATCGTTGGATCAGAACCTCCATGTGGTATCGCGTATCGGGGGTTCGAGGGTTAAAAGAAATTCTTTTTTACTGCGAGGTCGCGAAGTGTCAAGCGTCGAGGGATCGTAGAACACGTGGCACATCCATTAGGTGGGTACCATGTGGTTGACAGGTGGCGTAACAATAAGCACCCAAAGAAAGGGGAAGCGGGTGACAGGTGCTCGACACACGTCGCCTGGAAAGGAGTCAACTCATTGCTAACTTTCATGTCTCGGGGATTCGTAAAGGAGGAGCAGGAGGGCTCAACACTCCAACTTGCGAAGTCACGAGTTGCGAGTAGTGATAACACTTAGCCCTAGCCGGTGGTTATGTGTGGAAGGCACTAACAAGGAGGAGACATACCCATATCACATCTCGAGTATCGGCGTCTGGAGAAAGAGAAGTAGAGGGTCTTCGACTCATGAACTCGCGAGTTGCAAGAGGCACTTGAGCTAAGGTAAGGTCATCGTCACATGGAAATGTGAGGCTCGTGCCTGGCATCAAGTTGCACAGGGTAGGTTTTCGTGAAGGACCTGTGGATCGGATTCATTGGAGGTTCCAGTAGGGAATTAAAGGAGCCACTTCGGCTCGAGGAGAATTTAGAACAATCCTGTGCGGATCTTGGCCCGAGGGTTGGAGGTCTACATTAGAGATGAAGTGATAATTATAAGTTTGATAAAAGAAGCATGAAAGCTTCTACTGCTATCATATATTCAGGTAGTATAATTTTTAATGGAAGCCATGCAGGTATGAGGTTTTATCACTCTTTTTGCATAATTGTTGAAAGGAAATTTTGGTAAGAATTTCCTCAGCCAGAGATATGTTAAAAAAATCACATGATTATATGATTGAATGCATACCACTGAATGTGGTAAAGGCTATAGGCCTGTATTAATTCAAATCTTTTTA
>ML811988.1:129805-164762 GCA_009831015.1 Picea engelmannii
GGTAACCTTGTTTCTTCCATACGCCAACTGACATTTCAAACCGCCAAAATTTATGGCATTAATTAGGAAATAGGGCAAATCGATGAATAAAGCTTGGGTTTTTATGGTTAAATTTAATTATGAGCATGATTTGACAGATTTAATCTGAAAGAGTACTAGTTTTTGAATGTATATAGAACGGTTATGCATTATAGAAAATTCATTTCTACATTACGCAGAGCACATTTTCTCTGTGATATGACTTCTGTATATATACATATTCTATCGCAGAAGAGCTAAAACACAATCTCCAGCCATGGCTCCGCGAAAAGCATCCAAATCTAGTGTTGAGGTTTCGAGACAAGGCTCAGACAACGTTGCTGATACTTCGCCTCGAAGTATCGACTCGGTCCCAAATTGGTCGTTCGTTTTAGATGTTCTGCAGGATGAATTGGTGGATTATTCTTATGACTCCAACGACAATGAAAAATATGACATAACCACCAAGTATAAGATCGTCATTCAATCCGGAATGCATAAAGTAGCAGCCAGGCCACGATTGCTTCCATATTATGACATGGTCCGATGGGCATTAGACCATGTGGACATACCGACCAGAACCATCGTGAATGAGAAAAAAGTCACCATCGGGACTTTCAGGCCTGAACATCTGCAAGCCATGTATAAGCTGCCCACAACGTACGACTATACATATGGCGCCGAATTCTTGGACGAGTTCAAGCAGAAGGAATGCATACAGTATGATAAAACCATGTCCAGTTTAATAAGAGATTGGGTTTCACACACCGTGAAGTTCAGGGCTGATATCCACGGCATATATTCAATAGCTTCCTTAGAACCGCAGTACAAGTATGTAGCCATGATGACGTGCAGGTTATATGGGAGAGAGGACACCTCACATTTTTTTCTTCCGTGGGTGTTATAACCCTAAATTGCACCACATATGCTTACCTGGCATCAAGCCAACTCATATCCCTTCATTGCCAAAAGAATACTGAACAACTCTTCTAAAAACTCCATTTTTAAAAGTACACGCTAGCTGGCCCACTACAGCCCGCGTGTATCTAAAATTCCACGCTAGCAGGCCCACTACAGCCCACATGTACCTTCATGATCACAAAAAAAGGAAAGTTGCAGACGGGACAAAAATCTATGGGTCAGTTAACTGAAACTCCCGGCCATGCATGGCCGAGGGTTCGTCCAAAACCCTAGCTCCTTCTAGCCTATAAAAAAAGGGGTAGGGGTACCATTTGGAAGGAGGAAAAATATAGCGAAGAAACTCTGCCCATTTTCCGAATCCATTGTCCCAAACCTTTAGCCTTTCCTCAAGACAAAGGAGAATTAACACAAAGCAGTTGGAGGACAGAAGAGGAGGAGCCCAGGATCAGGATCAAGGAGCGGTGGCCGGTCTCGACTTTGATTGTAAGTTGATTCATTTTTCAAATAATAAAAGAATACTTTTCCCATCCCAATGCATGATTTATCTATGATTTGGTTAATTTATGCTTAATTTCTAACCCTTTAGTAGAAAAGTAGCATGCATGCATAGTTGTTTGTCTTGATTGCAGGTTATCTTTGGAAGGAGCAGCACAAGCAAGTGGTCAAAGTGCAACGGAGGATCTTCATCGAACGTCGGAGACAAGGTTAGTAGTAATTATCCATGCATGTATTGTGAAAGAGGGGTTTAAGTTTCGGGTGGTAGGTTAAAAAGTAATTTCTTTACTGTCAAAATCTGCATGCAAGTCTGGCCCTATTTTGCTAGTCTATAGGGTATTTTTCCCAATAACAGAGTTGGCGACCATACTGGGGATTATACTCTTTAGGGTTTCCGGATTTATTTGAGTTTTTGGGTAGTTTAAAAGTTTAGATTTTTCTGTTTCTTTGTCTGTCTATTTTCTGTTAGGTCTGAGCTAGTAGGGAGCCTGGTTCTTTATACCAGTTTTTCCCTAACTATTTCTTGACGGTAATTGTCGAGACACATAGAGGTACACGCGGCCTACACAAGGCCTGCACGCGTGTGCCCGCACCCTATCCTCTTACAGCAAGCGTGTGAACACTAGCTGTAGGGATAAAAATACCATGTAGGAGTCCAGAGAAGTTTAGAGGCAGTCCACCTCTTCCCTGTCAGAATTATACATTCTCAGAGGGTTTTCTGGAATACCGTCTGGGTCTTGCTAGTTTCACAGTCCTGTATCAGATTGTCTTTTTCGCCTTATTATACCTTGAATTATTTTTCTTTTCTGTTAGAAGAAGCATCCAAGCCTTCAAGGGACCCTAGTTGTCAATACCAGAGGCCTCTTCTTGGTCTGGACTGTCTTTTTTTATCTTTGTCTTAGAAGTTATACATACACGCGGCCTATACAAGGTCAGACCGCATGTACACGCGTCCTGTTTCAGCTCAGCACGCATTTGCACGCATGCTGTTTTAGTGACAGTAGCGTGCTTGACAGGCTACTTTTTGTTTAGGGTGGGGCAGTCATCCCCTCCTTTGATGAGAAGTGTTCCTCTCAGGTTTTTGAGTCCAGGGTTGAACAGTCAGTAGGTTAGGTCATCTTACCCTTAGCCTGCTTTTTCTCAATTGATAGTTGCACAGAAAATATAAAAAAAAAATATTTTTCTTTATGGTTTTTAGGCAAGCTTAAGAGTCTTCGTTTTCTTTATTTCCATTGTGTGCCTTTACTTTGATTCTTTGCGATCTGCGCTTTAAACCAAAATTTGTCTTTCTTGGTTTTGTGCTTGTCGGTATTTTCCCTTTGTTGCTTGATTAGCACTTAAATAAAAAAAAAAAAAAATCTTTTCATTTTCTTCTTTGTTTGAAGATTGTGTTTCTGCATCAATAGCTAGGGAGAAGTCTTTTTGTTCATAAGTTTTCTACAGTGCATTTAGAGCATAAGTAGCTCGTAGTCGACCAAAATTCCTTTATGTTTGCTACATAAAATCTTAGAAAAATTGAAAAGAAAAAGAAATCTTTCTTTGTGAAAAGTTGTTGATTTTTGCATTTAGTAAAAGTCTTTTGTTTCCATCTTTTTTCATTCGTTTTCCTTTAAGTCTTTACACATCATTAGTTTCACCTTCATACCCCGTGACGTAAGAAACCCCATAAAAGCAACGCTAATTTAAAATTTATTAGACTTTTTGTTTGTAGGGTTCACACACTAGTTCAGGACTAGGGCCTTGGATTAGGTTGGAGAGGAAACTCTCCAAGGCCATTCAAAACCAAACATTAGAGTCTGTCATAGGGAGTGTAGAAGTCCAGTTTCATGGAATTTATCTGGGAACCCCCTCTAACACAGGGGATAAACACGAGGTCGCGTGCGGAAAGGTAGCGGAGATAACCCCTCCAAAGTCGAACCAAGCGTAGTGGAGAACACATATCGAGGACTTGTTTTTGGATTCCGTCATTTGCATTTTCCACGGGGATTCGTGGGTCTCAAATCCATTCAAGGTCCTCAGTTGTCTTTCGGACCATTTTATCTCGATACCCTTGACAGGTTTCGGGCTTGACACCCTACTCATTGTGGTCTACCCGACTTTCGACTGTACCTGCCTGGTGATTGTTCGCGTGCTGGAAACCTAGTTGCCAATATTTTTAGGGACATACACAGGTGACTGTGGGGGTATACCATGGTACCTAGGACAGACATCGGGCCAAGATTTGCAGAGTATACCCGGAGGGTGCTTCCGTGTTCGAGTTTCACTTGCACCGGTAAGTTTCTCTAGTGTTGGTTGTTGTAATTGTTCTTCCAACTAGTTTAGAGTTTGCTTGTCTTATATCTTAGGGGCTTCTTTTTTAGTGTGTGTTACTGTTTGAACGTGTATAATACCTTAGCGTGTATTGGATATTCTCACACAGTGGAGGATCTCGAGTTCCATCGGTCACGAAGGCTTCTAGGCCTGCCGCCGGTTATACTGGAGCCACCCCCGCCACCATTGAGGTGGAAGCTAGACCAACAAGGGTCTTTTGAAGCAACCAGGTTACAAACCTTTATGCCCGAACAACTCCCGGAGGAATCAACCGCCAATCTTGGCTCGGTTGAAACCCCAACCACTGATACCTGAGCATCGGTTATTGTACCAATCCAATTTTACGAACACCTGTAAGTGCCTCACACAGCTATGGAAACAAATGTTGTTACTTCCTCTGGGAATTCTTCCGTTCCCACCACAGTTTCTACCATAGGAGAAGCATCTCCTAACTTTTCATCGTCGGTCCGAGTCACCATGTTCTCGGTCACAACTACGTCGCACAGTGGTCTGATTCCATCTATGGAGGCGGCCACAACTCCCTTCACACCTAGTGCGACAGACCCTCCATTCTCATACGATATGCCTAGTTCGGGCACAAGTCCTGCACTCACTCACTCCACTTTATAGACTTTGGGTCTGGGGGCAGGGAGCTCTAACGCTCCTCTGCAAGGTCAACTTGGGGGAACTTCTATCCCCTTTAATTCTTTTCCTTACGTTGGAGGTCATATCTCTCCTTCGTCCCCTTCGCTTGGTGGTCTACATCAGCAGTCCGCCGGGCAGCCTGCACACACTAGTTTGTTTGGAGCCGAGAGTCAAGGAACACCTGTGCACACTATGCCGATAGGTTCATCACCGTTTGTTTGGAACGAGACTTTTGGTAACAACACTTTCACATCCACCACTTTCCCGTCTGGGGGCACTCCCATTTTTGGACAGTCTACTCCAGCGCAGGGTACTATTCCTGCGCCGGGGGCACATATAGCAGGACCTTGGAATTCAGGACAAGGATCCATTCCTTCCTCTGGAATGTCATTCTGGGGTAATTCTTTCCATAGTCAATGGAACCCTGGACAGACTACTATGCCTCTCCCATCAGGATCGGCATGGGATAATCCTTCCCAAAGTCTGTCAAACACAATGAATGCCCAACATCCTATGTCCTTTATAGGAAATCATCTGATGATGTCTCCACAGATGAAAAATCCTTATGCGGGTCAGGGCCATGATTTCTACCAAAATCTGGGCCAGCAGCCAAACTTTTCCTGGCAACCTAGTGCCAGTCAAACTCCAGGACCCTTTTTCCTAGGTTATCATCAGCAACCCAAACTACCATTCATGGCGACGTTACACTTGCTAGATTTGACAAGGTTGTTAAATGATACTATTTGTCACGATCCATGTTGGCCTCCTATGCCAACGAAGTTGCCTTCGGACATTCCAAAGTTCAAGGCCAAGCCTAATGAAGATCCAAGTGATCATGTGACTACCTTCCACCTTTGGTGTTCATCTAACTCATTGAAAGATGACTTCGTACAGTTGTGATTTTTTCAACGTACTCTTATTGGGAGTGCCACGAAATGGTATATCGAGCTCGATCGCTCACGATGCTCTTATTTTGGCGAACTGGCGATGGCCTTCCTTAACCATTTCCAGTTACCTGTAAGATACGATGTTGGCACAGAGTTTCTCACCAATTTCAAACAGACAACAGAAGACCATATCTCTGATCATATCCGAGAGTGGAGACACCGGAAGAGTCTAATCAAAGTACGAGTCCCACCAGCATTCCTTCTTGAGTGGTTCCTTAAGTCTCTGGTCCCACAATTATCCAAAGACGTCGCGACATCCAGAGTTTTCTCCGAAGAATATTCCATCATGAGGGCTCAACAGTTTGAGCTCATCTATTCTCAGTCTGGTTTATTATACAACATCCTGTCGGATGCACCACAATCGATACTGGATAAAACTAGACAAAGAGCTGGACCACATGCCGATGGTATTGTTGGTTCAGCACAAACCAAGCCTGCTGAGCAATTGACAAAACAATTGCAACAGTTATCTATACAACACTCAACATCCAGCCAGACTATTTCTTTGGCTACTCCTCCTACCCAAACATCGGACGTACACTTCGTGCAGTCGACTAACCCAAAGGCCACCCAGCAGCCGGAAGGGAAGAAAAAACAATGAAAGAAGGGTAAGGGGGGTAAAAAACCCACTGATAATGTTGGCGGGGACACCACGAAAAAATGGAAGGCGAGGTATCCATGCAATTTGTGTGTGGAAGACCACCCGACCCATCTTTGTCCTCGACTTGCAGAGGCCCAAAAGTTTGTCACACAGCAACAACAAGCAGTGTTCACTAATCCCTTTCAACATGGGAAAAATTTAACTCAAGCCTCTACAAGTGCCGAAGGGGGCAGCCAAGAAACCTGCCCTCCTCCAAACAATCTCTCATCCGCGAACGTATATATGGTTAGGGGTGATGCTTTCATAATGACTAGAGCGCACGACTATAGTAAACTGAGCGCTTCTGAGAAGGGTAAAGAAGTTGAACTCCCATATCTTCCTCTACAGATTGAGAAGACGTTGGGAGAAACAATGACACGCATTCCAAAGGGTGCATTTAAGAAAGCTTCTCACAACCCAAATGCAAGGGCCGCCCAGAATTACTCTGTGGTGGAGGATTTATCACAAACCCCTTGTGCGATGTCTGCTTTGAAGGCCCTCCAAAGATGACCTACTCAGAGGAAAGCCTTGTTAACTGCTTTAGGCTCTACGGAGACTTGTAACCTGGGTACCATCATGTTAGATACAACCGACTTAAAACCTCGTCTACCTTACCAAGTAGCATTTCAGATAGTAGTGGCTCATCCCACGAAAACTTTTACACAGAATATCTTCCACACGGTGGTTGACGAGGGTGCCTCGACATGCGTTATGTCGTTAGCATGTTGGAAGGCCATTGGCCAGCCTGCTTTGTCTGCATCACCTACTCTCCTCACTGCTTTCGACGGTCGTTCTTTCTGACCACATGGCATCGTTCCTTCTTTCCCTGTGCAGTTAGGAGGGAAGACCATGTGTGTCGAAGTAGAGGTAGTCGATGCTCCCCTCGACTACAATCTTTTGTTAGGATGGAGTTAGACTTATGCTATGCAAGATGTGGTTGCTACAGTTTTCTAAGTCTTGTTGTTTCCACACGAAGGTCAGATAGTGACCATCGATCAATTGTCCTTCTCCAGACCTGACCCAGCTTTGGGGGCATCCACGGTCCCAATGATAGATAACCCTCAACCAGGTGTCGTTAACGTAGGAGTTGGTTTGTGCACGTCTTTGATGGGTACCTTCAATTACCCACCTCCTCACGACAATGTCAAGTTCATATCTAATCACCATAAGGTTGAGATTTTTCAAGTTTCATCGTTCCGCATGACTTACTTTGAGGATCCTTGGATTCTTCCTTCCTCATCAGCCACGATGGATGAGACATGGCACTCAGGCATGTCCGTGCCCTTGTCAGCCACTGAAGTAGCGTACTCTTTAGTCCAGCAAGCTTCAGCTAACCCTGATCCGACTCCCGCACAAGAGTTAGATCCACTTCTGGTGCCTATTTGGGATTAGAGTTCTCTTACTAACCTCGATTCGTTAGACTTAGTCTTGCCTTTAGATGAAGAAGTAATTGAAGCAATGACTAGTCCAGACAAACCTTGGGAAGATCTTCATCACAGATCATATTTCCTCCCAAAGCTAAGCCGAATCAAAGCAGGAGAATTCACCATGACTATGACTGGAGATAGGTCTTTTCATACTAATCCCTTAGCTACACACAAGATCTATGCTGAGGGTAATATGGAAACCATTTCTGAAATGATACCTATCAATATCTCCAGAACCCCTGGCGTCATAGACAATGTTTTCGTCGGAGCATACAGCTCCCCCGATGAGATGTCAGGCATCGATCCACAAAGAGTCTATCATGATCTAACTTTGTTGTTTTTCAAGCTCGCTTTGAGATCCAAAAGCAACATCTGGCGAGACTGCATTTATGCTTTTCGATCTCGTCTGGATTAACTGAGAAAAGTAACCATTATGGAGTCTTCTTTAAGCCCTTTTCAGACTCCTTAAAATTGAAAAGATTGTCGAGTGACCTTGTTTCTTCACACTCGTTAAATTGGTCCAGAAGAACGTTCCTTAAACGGGTCTCCTTTTAATCCCTTTTCAGACCCTCTAAACATGAAAATATTGCCGAGCAATCTTGTGGCCTTTCACGCTCGTTAAAATGAAATTTGAAGTCACGTCTATCCGGCGGTAGTTTAACCCTTTTTTGGTCCGGACGGTCAACTGTATGAACAAAGGTAAACTCTATAGAACTTCCATTCTTTAGAAGAGTACTCTCAGGTATAATTTTATTCCTTTTTCGGGCCTGAGGGACTGAATTTACGAAAAAGAAACCCCCACGGAGTCCATAGTTAAGCTCTTTTCAGACTCCCTAAAATTGAAAAGATCGTCGAGTGACCTTATTCTTTCACACTCGTTACATTGGTCCGGAAGAATATTCCTGATAGAGTCCATAGTTAATCTTTTTTCAAACTCCTTAAAAGTGAAAAAATAGCCGAGTGATCTTGTCCTTGTCACACTCATTAAAATGGTTTTGAATTGATGTCTAATCAGTGCTATTTTATCCCTTTTTCGAACCGACTAGACTATTGTCAAAAACGGTACCCCACTGGAGTCTCCTTTTATGCTTTTTCAGACTCTCTAAATATGAAAAACCACTGAGATTACCTTCTCTGGGCTTGTTAAACTTACATCGAAGGACGTTACCATTGTGTGTTCTATCAACCGCATTTACATACCTTCCCCACCAGCCTTGTAACAGTTTGCTTATGCGTCTTAACACCTTTGGCCACCGGAGGATTTTTCCCGAGTATCATTTTACCAGAACATCAGTCTTGTCCTTGTGCCTCGAGATTGTATGTTTGTAGTACTCGTTCCTCCATTGTAACGTAATATTCCTTTATTCTTTTTAAAAAATTATCAAAAAGAACAAAAAAAACAAATATACCCCAAAAAGAGGATGGGAAAAGTATTTTCTTTATTGGCAACATAATGAGTCTCCCTTGGATAAAGCACATCTGTCCGTTTGATCATCAGACTATGGGATGTAGTACGACCTTAGGAAGCTTTTTCTCGCTATATAGATTTGTGTCCTCCATCGTTTGGTTACTCTTACAAACATATGGAGAGTTTGCCTGAGTCTTATCACTTGTCATGCTATTATCCAAGGGAAGTTTGTTGCTAAGCCTGAGTCAGCCCCTCTGCAATATGTCTCTTGTCTGCATACCTAGCCATCATGAACATCCAATCACGTCCTTGTTCGAAATCACTGAAGCCTTCAGTCCTCAAGATTATCAAGTCCATAACTGACGAGTCGTCGAAGACCTCTGGGTAGTGCAGTCGTACACTCATATGACACTCCTACCCGAGTTTTAGAAGATTCTGAAGTTGTTTCTCGATCTCTGAAGTACAACCATTAGGCCGAATCAGCTTCTAGAAGATGGATACTCTATATGTATATATTTTTTATTTCAAGATGTAGCTCCGTTGTGTATTAATCACGGCTACTCTTTATAGTTATTTGACATGGATCTACAGTGTATTTGATTGATAGCCATAGTTCTATTTTATCCCGAGCATGGGTATGCCTGCCTCGGTGAGACATTTGTTATTTTGTAGACAACACCTCCTGGTTCCTGATCCTTGGGCTCACTCATTCAGCACATCAGTAAAGATTGGTAAAATATTGGTAATGTATTTCGGCCATCAGATGCTCTTCTGACCTCACACATTAGGGGGCGTCTGTTATAACCCTAAATTGCACCACATATGCTTACCTGGCATCAGGCCAACTCATATCCCTTCATTTCCAAAAGACTACTGAACAACTCTTCTAAAAACTCCATTTTTAAAAGTACACACTAGCTGGCCCACTATAGCCCGCGTGTATCTAAAATTCCACACTAGCAGGCCCACTACATCCCGCGTGTACCTTCAGAATCACGAAAAAAGGAAAGTTGTCGACGGGACAAAAAGCTATGGGTCAGTTAACTGAAACTCCCGGCCATGCATGGCCGAGGGTTCGTCCAAAACCCTAGCTCCTTCTATCCTATAAAATAAGGGGTAGGGGTACCATTTGGAAGGAGGAAAAATATAGCGAAGAAACTCTGCCCATTTGCCGAATCCATTGTCCCAACCCTTTAGCCTTTCCTCAAGCCAAAGGAGAATTAACGCAAAGTAGTTGGAGGACAGAAGAGGAGGAGCCCAGGATNAGGATCAAGGAGCGGTGGCCGGTCTCGACTTTGATTGTAAGTTGATTCATTTTTCAAATAATAAAAGAATACTTTTCCCATCCCAATGCATGAGTTATCTATGATTTGGTTAATTTATGCTTAATTTCTAACCCTTTAGTAGAAACGTAGCATGCATGCATAGTTGTTTGTCTTGATTGCAGGTTATCTTTGGAAGGAGCAGCGCAAGCAAGTGGTCAAAGAACAACAGAGGATCTTCATCGAACGTCGGAGACAAGGTTAGTAGTAATTCTCCATGCATGTATTGTGAAAGAGGGGTTTAAGTTTCGGGTGGTAGGTTAAAAAGTAATTTCTTTACGGTCAAAATCTGCATGCAAGTCTGACCCTAGTTTGCTAGTTCGTAGGGTATTTTTCCCAACAACATTGGGTGCCTCTAATGTTTTGGGTCACCAAAGGAAGTTCTTTCAACTGTGAGAAGATGTTTTTCGATAGCTTGACCAGTCGGGTCACAGAGTATTGGGCGCAGAAAGAGAGTGGGAAGGCGTCTTCATTTTTCATGTCTGCATACATCATGGACGTCGTTTGTTTTTTGACACCATTTCCCTTAATGAGCTGGAGTTGGACTCCAGCAAACGATGAGCCCATACACGTCTATCATTCAAAACTATGGGAAAACAAAGAGACAAATTTCATATACAAAATATTCAACTGGGTGATGGTGCCTCTGCATGTCACTATTTTCGGTCACCTGCCACCCAGGATCTCGAACAGTATAGTGACAAATCTGAGAAGTATAGAAGACTAGTATGTAGAGGCTGAATTTTCATACCTTAGAGTTTTCGGGGCTTCTGTTCCCCCGCATGCATTTCCATTATTCATTCCTGACAAGCTGACTTGTCGTGGGGTTGACAGACAAACAGTAATCGGTGGTATAAGCAAGGAGCTTAGGGGATACTCAAAGAAGGTATGGCCACCTTTTCCTGTTCATTTAAATTCATATTCTTTATTAGATTTTGGGCATACCAAAGCTGAGGCAGCATCCCTGGAAGACCTAAATTTGGTCCTCATTGAATACAAGAAGCATGATCCACAAAGGGTCATGAGAAATCATTTGGTCAGTTGCGGGCTCAATAGATTTGAGCACGAGAATTCACCCTCGGATGACATTTTCCGAGGCAGAAGGTCCTATGCCGAGATTCTAGCTTAGATACAAACCTTGACACCCGAGGAAAGAGCTGATGTTCTGAAATTCCAAGAACATCGATGCAGTTGTCTTCCCACAGTGTTGCGGGGTGAGAGTCCAAGTATGGCAGAGGTGAAACAAAAAGATGTCGGAGGCTCTAAGGATGCGACTCTTGATCAAGAAAAACATCAGGATGAGGGAGAGAAAACTAAAAATTCGAAAGCAGAGATAAAGACTCCCGACCCGCCAAAGAAGCTGAGTCTGGTTACTACTCCAGGACCATAAATGAAACAAATCGGAGATCCTCTCACATCGGTTACCCCTTTGCAATCGACTCAGGGAAATATTGACGCAGGGTGGATTTTCAATGAAGATTTGAGGCCTATAAGGGTGGAAGAGATCCCTCCAAATGATTTTTTCTTCGATAAGAAGAGAAAAGCAGTGGTAAAGAGAGAATTTTATCAGGAAGGGGAGTCGACAACCAAGAAATACAAAGTCATAACTGATGGGAAAGACAAGAAGAATGAACAATTCGCGACTGAAATAGCAGGGACATTAGGAGCATATGCCTCAACGAATCAATTTTTAGTCGGGCTTTTGAAAAACCATCTCAAACGAAAAAATCTCCTCATCAAGACCCTTGAAGCCAGACTAGCCACAACAATAGAGACTGCAAAAGACCAGGCGAGCGTAGGAATAGAGCAGGCCAGGTCGATCGATAAAAATGAGATAGAGCTACTCAAGACTAAGCTCGAGCAAGCACAGCTGGTGGTCCAGGATGGTCAGATGCAAGTGAGCCAGCAAAAGGATTTGATCGAACAGCTACAGGCTAGGGTGGAGATCGCCGAGAGAAAAATGATAAACATCAGGATGTTCAAATCCCAGGCGATGAAGATTCAGAGCAGAGTCTTTGCGGCCCAATGAAATTTACTCGCCAAGGTAGAAACGATCCGAGACAACTGTTTTCTAGTCAACCAGGTTTTGGAGAACTTATCTGCTACAGAAAGGGAAGCTGGAGTAGCACAGGTCACCTTCCAAGAGGCTGTGATAGCCACAAACAGCAGGGGTTTGGGAAGTACTCCCAGGTTCACCATTTCGGAGCAGACCAGAGGAAACATTCTATTAAAAGAATGGGAGCACAACATCATGGAAGGCAAGCTGCAAGCCAAAAGGGTAACGAATTCCTTAGAAGAAGCCTTTAGTTCTATATATGGCGGTCTGCTAGGCATTGATAGCGGAGGCAATGCCGAGGTGTCGATGCAAATGAATATGGAAAAAATCTCACTTGATCTAAAGGAAAAAGAGGAAAGAGATTTGACCAAGATCTCCCAAGTGACTATGGCAGACATAGTCCAAATAGACAAATGTATGATTAAACCAAGCGCGCAATTATGCGCTATCGACATCATAGACAGACAGATGGGAGACAAGTTGTTGCAATTAGCCCGAGACTGTTACTCTTTTGAAGCCAATTTTCAAGCAGAACTGTCGAGGCTGATATCTCAGCTGGTTGAAAGATGTGTCACCTGTACCGAACATGCACGAGGACAAATTTTTGGCACCAAGTGAAGACAGAGAAGAAGAAATGGAGCGATTGCTCTCCTCCCTATCATAACTGAAATTTTTGTAACGACTGAGATTCTATCTTATTGTAAAACTGTATAAATATACCATAGAAAGAAATAAAAAAGGCTGGACCTTTTTGTGTCGATTGTAACAGAGTTTTTACATTTTGAGAGTTAATACAAAGAAAATCTGAAGATTCTCAATTCCGTCATGACTGTGGTATGAGTTTGTTTTCTTGTATCTCATATTTCATTTCATTTCATATTCATAACTGATGAATGCTCCGTTATAATTTAGTATGACCACTACTATAGCGAATGAATTTTGGTTTTCTGTAATTGTTTACTGTTTTTCCTCTGTAACAACTATCAGCAGGTGTAAGACCAGTCAACACTTTCAGAATTCTACATATATTTTATGCTACATCGGGTTATTTCCTTACAGTTTTCCTCTTCTATTTATATGTGATATTCTCCCTTGATAGGAGCCTTACACCATAGACAACTAAATTTTTTTCTCCCACCTCATACATTTTATTAAGATATAACTCAGTTACGGGAAAGAGCCTTTGATTTGCACCCTGTTTTATTTCCGAAACCGTAAATTCTCTTTTATACGACCAAATTGAGACAACACTTAATTTCTATATGAATTTTTTCTTATTTTATTGTTCCTTCATGACTGTCCCTGAACCAACACAGCCCAATATCGAACCCGGATTATCAAATCAAATGCACATTTCCTTAAGCCTTTTCGATACTATTCTTAAAACAACTACTACCCGGGTTGAACTTGAGCGTTCATGGGCAGCGATTGAACATGATATGACCATCCAGGAACAGTTGGAAGCTAGACAACGCCAACGTAGAAATCTTCCCTAGTTTCCTTTGCCGAAGGTTGACGTTTCTCTCTTCTCCACCCTTTACCCACTTTTGGATGCTTAGACACTGTACTTCTAAGCCTTAAGTACAGACTCTGGAACAACATTATTTCTGGCGCCGTTGTCGGGGACCGAAGTTACGAAATCTTTTTCCCTAGGAAAACGACATTTGTTTTTCGTTGAAAGTGTTACCCTTTGATAGTGAACACAGAGTACACACCTTTTTAAGGATTTTCAATCTTTCACTTGGCAACTCCACAAGTAATAAACTGGCATCCGGTCGAAGGAATACCAAACAAAACCTAGATGGTAAGCAGATTACGCCTATTATCGATCATGAGAAGATTCTAAAGGCGAGAGGCTCTCTTAAGCCAACCGCTGTAGTTTACAAACTTAAAACCCCACAACTGAACAATAAGAGTTCTACTGAACCCTCAACTTCACTCAGTCCTCTCTTTGATACTAAAGTTTTAACGTGAAACTACTCCGAAGTTAGGAGTGAGATTCATCTGACAATCCCCTTAGTACACAAAGGAAAGGGCCCTCTTGAAAGTTCGTCGTCAGTTGACATACCATCTTTCCTTTAGTTAAATTTCCCGACCTCACCAAATTCTGAAGAGTGTGTTACACATTCAGTTTCCACACCCGTCAGTTCTCCTGATTTCATCTCTTGCAAATCTGAGGAACCGAGTCCTCACATTCCTTATCTTTCCTCGTCGAATTTTCCTCTTCACGAAGAAAATAAAGATTCACTTTTAATTTTCTGAAACCCCCTTTACAACTTTCCACAAATAACGATGGCATCCGCTGAAGGAGGAGGTGGAGGGTTTATAGGAGGAGGTGGAGGGTTTATCGGAGGGGGATGGGGAGGAGCCCCTCTAGGAGGAGCTGGAGGCCAAGGGCCTTCCCCCCCTCCCAGAGTGTTTACGAAAGTTGCAGCCAGATATTCTCCCTTAGTATTGCCTATCCCTCTACACGACCTTCCCGAAAATTACATAAAAAAATACCAAAATTCACTGGGGAAGGGGATCTGACCGCGGCCAAACATATTAATTTCTTTGATCAATTCGCAGATATCCTAGGTATCGAACATGAGGACATATATTTGAGACTTCTCATCCAAACCTTCGAAGACCAGGTCCGAACTTGGTTTCGAAGCCTACCTGCAACATCTATCTTGTCTTATGACACTTTGGAAGATGCTTTCCTTAGACAATGGGGTGAGAGAAAAGACCATCTATATTATTTAACTGAATTTGGGTCTTTAAGAAAAAAGAATTCAGAAACAGTCATGGAATTTATTCAAAGATTCAACAAACTGTATAACAAAATCCCAGCCGAGGTTAAACCGTCCCAACCCGCGGCCAAAGTAACTTTCGTCGGAGCTTTCGAACCGGATTTTGCACTCCTTTTGCGAGAAAGAAGGGGAGCCACCCTAAACCGAATGCAGGACGATGCAATAGAAATAGAGTCTAATATGATGGCTTCGAGTAAGCTTAAAGCTAAATTAGAAATGGGAAACCGATAAACTAAACGCTTTAGAGAACAAGTTGGTCCGTGAGGGTCTAATAGATCCACAGATGACAGGGTAGAATATATGGCTAGAGTAATTAAAGAACTATCAAATAAAATATCTAGAATGGAGCTCGAACAAGCCAAAGATGACTCTTTCCCCAAAAAGGATTTCAAGAGGAACCCAAACCCCCCGAACCAGCAAAGACAAATAAAGAATGAAGATCAAAAAATACAAGCTCCCTTACAGAAAGAAAATTTTATAGGAGAGAACGATTTTCAAGACTTCGGAGATTCAGATAATGATGTCACRAACTTCAKTTATGACTKCACACAACCATATCTGACTCGAGAAGATTATGAAAAATCTCTAAACACGCAACAACCGTCGAATAAGGGTRAAGAAAGTKATCATACTRACCTTWGTGAATCTCAACAAGAAACTGAGATGATAATGGCTGAGATCCAACCCAAGTATAACTTAAGATCTAAGAGTAAGCCCACCTCAACTACTCAACCCAAGAAAATCCTCCAAAGAGGTCAAGCTTATGAGCCTACTCCGGAAGAGACCTTGTTACCCAACAGCAAAACGAAAGTGTTAAGCACACAAGGGTTCGAAATGGGAAAAGCTGAGCCCCAAGCACAAGGAACCGAAACAGTAAATAAAGTTATGCCTTCAACCAAGACTATGAGTAATAAAGCGGTCAAGATGAATAATTCGTAAAGGAAGGATTCAGAAGTCTCAACCAAAGAAACAGACAAGGTGAGCGGAACTTTCAATTTTGAAAATGAGATAAATAAAATTAAGATACCAATCCCTTTGGTAGAATTAGCAAAAAACCCTGTTTATCGGAAGCAGATTACCAAAGAGATGGGTGTCTATGAGCTAGAAAGCCAGTCTGATGTTTTAAACCTGGAAGATGACAAACCTAACATCACTTTTGGTCCCCATTTTGAAGGGGCCAAAGACACCATTTCTCCCTTTTATATCACTTTAAATGTGTATGATCAATTGCTACATAATTGCATGTTAGACTCTAGAGCCTCCCATAACGTTATGCCTAAGATTATTATGGACAAATTGGGTCTCCAGATCACCAGACCTTATGGATATCTTTACTCTTTTGACTCAACAAGGGTTAAGTGTATGGGGATGATAAAAGATTTGGTAGTTACCCTGGCGCAGGTCCCAGTTAAGAGTATCCTGATGGATGTGGTTATTGCAGATATTCCCCCTAAGTATGGCTTACTGTTGTCTAGGTCATGGGGAGCCAAGCTGGGGGGTTCTCTTCAATTGGATATGACATTCACCACAATTCCTGTGTTTAGTGGTCAATTTACTCGGTTGTACAGAGAAACGAGACTAGCTTATAGGGTAAGAGACCCTCAAAACCCGAACAATTTTCCTATTTACATTGCGGATCAAGATCTCGAAAATTGTATCTTGTCTTTTGATGATGGTTTAGATGGTTGTCCGGAGGAAAATGATGTAGAGCAGGAAGATTCAAGTTACATGACAGAGGATCTATGTAGCACCAGTGTCTGGAAAATGTATTTTGATGGTGCCTCATCTTCTGAAGGGGCTGGTGCAGGAGTACTTTTAGTGGCTCCCGAAGGAAAGTTTGTGGTTCCTTTTTCCTACAGAGTGCAGTGGGATATAGATTACACTAATAACGTATGTGAATATGAAGTGTTGGTATTAGGATTAGAGGTTGCCAAGAAGCTAAAGATAAATAACTTAGAGGTATACGGAGATGCAGAGTTAATAGTCAAACAAATAAACCGATAGTACCAAGCCAAGCATCCCAGATTAAGATCATACAGAAATTGTGCATGGGATCTCATGGAAAACTTTTTCTCTTCCGTAAATGTTCACTTTATCCCTCGCGCAAAGAATTTACATGCTGATGCATTGGCTAAAGCAGCTTCAACCTTCTCTCCTCCCACAACTTTCAAATTAAAGTATCACATAGAAATCAGACACAGATCATCCATACCAGACAATATCCAACATTGGCAAGTCTTTGAGGATGATGAACAAATCAAGAAATTTCTTGAAGAAGTGGGTGAATTCTCCGAAACTCACGCAGACCAAGAAAATCAAAATGACCCGATATGGATCATGAAAGAAGGGGAAGATCCCAAAGCCTTCTGAGAAAAAATTGCGGATCATCGTATGCTGGTCCTTAAAAACAACCAGATTCTGAAAGGATTGATTCCTTTAGAAAGACTTTTTGATCCAAACGACGTACCTATAAAATCCACTCTACAACCCCAACCAGAAGAAGTGGAGGACTGTGATATAAGAACTGAAGAAGAATCCAGGATAGTAAAAATATCGAAGTTCCTTCCTCCCGAATTAAAAAGTAAGTATAAAGACCTACTCAGACAGTATAAGGACGTTTTCGCCTGGTCTTATGATGAGTTAAGAACTTATGACACTTCCGTAATTGATCACAAAATACCTGTAAAGCCTGGGGTCAAACCATTCAGGAAAAATCTTAGACAGATCAACCCCCTTTTGTTACCTGTGATAGAAAAAGAAGTTAAGAAGCTTTTAGACGCGAAAATAATAGTACCTCTGAGATATTCAGACTGGGTAGAAAACCTGGTCCCGGTCAGGAAAAAGAGTGGGGAAATCAGACTGTGTGTGGATTTCCGAAACTTAAATAAGTCATCTCTCAAGCACAACTATCCACTGCCCAAAATGGACCATGTGTTAGAAAAGGTAGTTGGAGCCAACCGAATGTCTATGATTGACGGGTTCTCTGGTTATAATCAAATCGCCATGAATGAGCAAGACAGAGAAAAAACTACTTTCACCACACCATGGGGTACATTCATGTATGACAAAATGCCTTTTGGTTTGATGAATGTAGGGGCCACATTCCAGCGCGCTATGGGCATCACTTTCATAGGAGAAAGGGATAAGTTCGTAGTCATTTACCTCGACGATTTGACGGTTTTCTCTAAAATCGATGAAGAACACTTGATGCATCTTAAACAGAATTTCGAAAAATGCCGCAGGTTTGGTCTATCTTTAAACCCAAAGAAATCACATTTCTCCATGCAGGAAGGTAATCTTTTGGGTCATATCGTATCTAGGGATGGAATCAGGATTGATCCTAAGAGGATTGAAGCAATAGATACTATAAATATTCCCAGAAATGTAAAAGAGATTCAATCTTTCTTAGGAAGAATAAATTTTTTACGAAGGTTTATCCCAAATTTCGCTGAGATTGTAAAATTGATCACATGTATGTTGAAGAAGGACAATGAAGTAAAATGGACAATCGAGGCCAAAGCATCGCTCGCACATATTAAGAAATTCATAAGAGAGGCACCTGCGTTAGCGAGCCCCGACTATCTAAAATATTTTCTTATCTTCTCATTTTCTTTCGAACACACTATCGTTGCGGTGCTCCTACAAAGAAACGAAGAAGGATTCGAACAACCGATCGCCTTTTTCAGCAAGAGCCTTAGAGACGCAGAAATGAAGTATGATATAATAGAAAAACAGGTGTACGCCATGGTAAAATCATTAAAGGCATTCAGAACGTATGTACTACACTCAAAGATAATTTTGTACGTGCCTACCAGTTCTGTGAAAGATATATCGATACAGCCATACAGCGATGGAAAAAGAGGGCGATGGCTCGCCAAAATCCAAGAATTTGATCTGGAAGTCAAACCGACCAAATTGATAAAAGGGCAAGGCCTGGCCAAACTCTTAGCTGAGTCAAATTTCAGAGCCCTAGATATAAATTGTCTGCAGGAAGGCGACGAAGATACGAACCTAAACGAGCTGAATGAGGAAACAGTTCCAAACAAGATCGAAGAGAAGTTCATATTGTCAAGATGGTATAGAGACATAGTGTCATACCTGTTAACTCTAAAATGCCCAAATGAGCTATCACCATCTAAAGCCAGGACTTTAAAACTACATGCGGTTAAATATTGTATCGTCGAAGGTCAGCTATATTGGAAAGATCCACTCAGTTTCCTGCTAGTCTGTTTAGTCGAATCGGAAACTCAGCAGATTATAGATGAATTTCATGAGGGAATCTGTGAGGGGCATCACGCTTAGAGAGCTACAGCTTACAAGATTTTGAGGGTTGGGTACTACTGGCCAAAACTTTTCTCGGACGTTAATGCCAAAGTGCATGCCTGCAACCCTTGTCAACTATTTGTAGGTAAACAGAAGCTCTCGGCACTGCCCTTAGTTCCAGTCAAATCTGAAGCCCCGTTTCAGCAATGGGGTCTAAACTTCATAGGCGAGATTAATCCCCATTCCAGTGCTCAACACAAGTGGATCCTAACCGCAATAGATTATTTTACTAAATGGGTGGAATCCATCCCAACCAAAAGGGAAATAGACTCAGTGGTAATCGATTTCTTAGAAGACAACATTTTGTCAAGATTTGGTTGCCCCCGAAAGATAGTTACTGACAATGCCCAAGATTTTAAATCTATGACTATGATCAGTTTCTGTCAGAAGTATAACATCGTTCTCAGCCATTCCACAACATATTACCCCTAGGGAAATAGATTGGCCAAATCATCTAACAAGAGCCTGGTAAATATAATCAAGAAAGTATTGGATGAAAATAAAAGGTCTTGGCATGTGCACTTAAAATACACATTGTGGGTGAATCACATAACCACAAAAAGTTCAATCGACATTTCACCTTTTCATATGGTATGTGGGACCAATGTTGTGCTACCTATAAACCTAGTGCTCCCAGTGATGAAGTTATGGCAAGATCAAAATGAAGAACCCAATCATGTCACCAGAAGGATAAATCAACTGATCGAGGTTCAACAGCATAGAGTCAAAGTAGATGAAAAGATGCAGAAGTACCAAGATAACATGAAGGAATTATTCGATCGCAAAGCAAAGGATAGAGATTTCCTCCCAGGTGATTTAGTGTTAAGGTGGGATGCAAGAAAGGAAGAAGCAGCAAAACATGGTAAATTTGACCACCTCTGGTATGGGCCATTCAGGGTCTCGGATTTGGAAGGAAAAAATTATTTCCTACTAGAAAATATAGACGGAGAAGTCCTCAACGCCCCTGTCAACAGGCAGTATCTGAAGCATTATATGACGTAACAGTCGCCAGATTCAAAAAAAAATAAAAATGTGTACATATATATATATTTTTCATTTAAACATTGCTCTTGATTTTCTTTTTTCGTTCATGAACTTTCGACACATTTCAGATAGCCCCGATAATATTCATATTTGCCTCTTATAGGATTCCAGCTGCATACAAAACAAGCAGGAGAAGTAAACTAAAATTCGATTTCAAAAATAAATCGGCTTAAACAGGTGATACCTAAGAAATTTCATATTGTGCAAAGAAATTGAAACGAAAAGGTAAAGATGAGATTTCTCAAAAGACATGTTCTAAAGGACTATTAAAGAAAACCGAGGTAACCTCACTCAAACTGCAACATCAGCTGCACTGATTAATAACACAGTTGTTTCTTGGTTTAATAGCCTATGAAAAAATTAAGACAAATTAAATGATTCACCCAATTTAAAAGCAGTCAGTCAAAGTAAAGTATCCCCAAAAATATCCACAAGAGTCAGTTTTGAATTTTTATCCTCTGTATTTTCAGTCAGTAAGTCACTACCAGGAATCCTTTCTATCTTCGGGTTTACCTTTTAAAAAAGTCACCATCTTTCTGTTTCATATACGAAGGGATAAGATTTTTTCATTTCAACCTCGTGAGCTTCAAAGCAGATTGTGGAAAGAAAGCGGGTCTTCACAACTACTCGATCCCCTGCTAAGCGAAGGAACGTTTAGAGTGATCCTAACCTTCCTAGGTTTTTCAACGGCATCGGAGGATTGAAACTTGCTCAAATAGAATGCCCTAAGAAAGTTATTTTCCCTTTTTCCCTAAGAACGAAGGTGTTGTGAAGGCCAAGGGAAGGTTGGTACCGAGTAATCAAAGTAAGTTGACAGACCTATAATGCAAAATATTACACAGATATCAGCCCTGATATAAACTGATTGCCCCCATCTCCGTGCTCTAAAAAGAAAATTATAAGACAGGTGGTGAAAGGAAATTCAGAAATGATTGCCCCCACCTAGTCTAAGAGACGATGAAAGGAAATTCAGAAATGATTGCCCTCGTCTCAGCATTTAAATGCATGAATATATTCTGAAGTGGTGAAAGGAAATTCAGTAAAAGGGGCTAGATAACTTCACCGGGGTTCTGAATAGGCTCGCTGGCAGTGAAGCAATGTCTGAGATATCTGTAAGGATGTTATACATGAATATCACTCTACTCCAGTAACCAATTCTTTTTAAAAAAACCTGATCTACATCCCAATTTCAGACGGGACTTCCCAATTAAAAACATATAATCTTCTTCTTTTGATGCAAGATGATAGCCGCAAGATCTGTTGGGTCTCCTATAACTGTTTTGATTGTTTTAAAGAAGACCTGAAATTAGTAGCGGGAAAGGGAAATTCGTGAAAGGGACTACAGCTAAGTTTAAAAACAATATCTAAGTTTGAAAAAAGCTTTTCAAGGTAAAAAACGAAGTCTCTTTCCCCCTTCGATACCCTGTTCTCAGGAATCTTTTCACCTGATTTAAGCTATTGACTCCATTTACCCAATATTGGCACGTGGTCTACTGTTCTTCCCGCCTTACAAGAAAGAGGGATCCCTAGTTGGAGCCTATGTTGGATCCGCCTTTGTTTTTCTAGACCGTCACAAATTTCTTTTTTGATACCCGAAATCGAAAGATGGTTTTCATATTTTCCGTCTATGGTTTCAAAATCTCTGAATCTTTATCAATGCAAATAACGATGATTATTATACCCTCGAGGTGAGTCCTACCTTTCAAAAAAAAATTCCTCTTTTTGTTCTACCTTGGGATCTCGTAGGTCGGATGCTATAAATCACGTAGTTCACACGTCCCAAGCAACGAAACGATGAAATCGTTTTAATTTTTTTACCCAGGGCAGTAACGGGAGTAAAGTTTTCCTAAACCATGATTAAACGTCATTGGGTTTTCGCACCTCGTCGTTCACCAAATCCAAAAATTTATTTTCGTAGCTCCGATAGCCGAGAACACGAGGTCCTTATTTTAGTAACCTATGTCAAGGTTAAAAGTAAAAGATAAACCATGGTAAAAGTTCTGTCGGCAATTCGCCACTCGGCGTTTTCTTTTTTAAAAGTTACACCATCTCAGCCCCGACTCGTGAAGTCATGATAAGGTTATAAACGTAATTAATTAATCACTAAATCCAAGTTTATCTACCTTTTTTTTAAGTCGTATTATCGTGGTCTCGCGGTTTCGCAACTCGGCATGCAAACCTCCCGGAAACTTATTTTCGAAGATCCGAGTCGCGATATGGCGAATATAATAATTATGAAATTAATTGAGCCCCTAATCACGATTACATTTTTATTAACCAAAATCGATCATCGCAGCCTCGGGTGTTAGAGGTTCAAAGTGCTAAAGTAAAATCCTCGATATAATGAGTACCAAAATATTGATTAACGTTGGTAAAACCGGATTAATTAAGCTAAATCAATACATATCCCGTGTTTCGATGCTTCCATGATTTACGAGGTAACCTTGTTTCTTCCATACTCCAACTAACATTTCAAACCGCCAAAATTTATGGCATTAATTAGGAAATAGGGCAAATCGATGAATAAAGATCGGGTTTTTATGGTTAAATTTAATTCTAAGCATGATTTGACAGATTTCATTTGAAAGAGTACCAGTTTTTGAATATATATAGAATGGTTATGCATTATAGAAAAATCATTTCTACATTACGCAAAGCACATTTTCTCTGTGAGCTGACTTCTGTATGTATACGTATTTCTATCGTAGAATAGCTAAAACACAATCTCCATCCATGGCTCCGCGAAAAGCATCCAAAACCAGTGTTGAGGTTTTGGGACAAGGCTCAGACAACATTGCTGATACTTCGCCTCAAAGTATCGACTCGGTCCCAAATTGGTTGTTCGTTTCAGATGTTCTGCAGGCCGAATTGGTGGATTATTCCAATGACTCCAGCGACAATGAAAAAGATGACATAACCACCAAGTATAAGATCGTCATTCAATCCGGAATGCATAAAGTAGCAACCAGGCCATGATTGATTCCATATTATGACATGGTCCGATGGGCATTAGATCATGTGGACATACTGACCAGAACCATTGTGAATGAGCAGAAAGTCACCATTGGGACTTTCAGGCCTGAACATCTGCAAGCCATGTATAAGTTGCCCACAATGTCCGAATATACATATGGCGCCGAATTTTTAGACGAGTTCAAGCAGAAGGAATGCGTACAGTATGATAAAACCATGTCTAGTTTAATAAGAGATTGGGTTTTGCACACCGCGAAGTTCAGGGCTGATACCCACGACATATATTCAATAGCTTCCTTAGAACAGCAATACAAGTATGTAGCCATGATGACGTCCAGGTTATACGAGAGAGAGGACACCTCACATTTTTTTCTTCCGTGGGTGCCTCTAATGTTTTGGGTTTCCAAAGACAGTTCTTTCGACTGGGAGAAGATGTTGTCTGATAGCTTGACCAGTCGGGTCATAGAGTATCAGGCGCAAAAAGAGAGTGGTAAGGCGTCTTCATTTTTCATGTCTGCATACATTATGGACACCGTTTGTTTTTTGACACCATTTCCCTTAATGAGCTGGAGTTGGACTCCAGCAGAAGACGAGCCCATACATGTCTATCATTCAAAACTATGGGAAAACAAAGCGACAAATTTCATATATGAAATCTTCAACTGGGTGATGGTGCCTCTGCATGTCACTATTTTCGGTCACCCGCCACCCAGGATCTCAGACAGTATAGTGACAAATCTGAGCAGAATAGCAGACTGGTATGTAGAGGTCGAATTTTCATACCTTAGAGTTTTCGGGGCTTCTGTTCCCCTGCATGCATTGCTATTTTTCATTCTCGACAAGATGGCTTGTCGTAAGGTTTCCAGACAAATAGTAATCGGTGGTATAAGCAAGGAGCTTAAGGGATACTCAAAGAAGGTATGGCCACCTTTTCCTGTTCATTTAAATTCATATTCTTTATTAGATTTCGGGCATGCCAAAGCTGAGGCAGCATCCCTGGAAGACCTAAATTTGGTCCTCATTGAATACAAGAAGCACGATCCGCAAAGGGTCATGAGCAATCATTTGGCCAGTTGCGGGCTCAAGAGATTTGAGCATGAGAATTCACCCTCGGATGACATTTTCCAAGGCGCAAGGTCCTATGCCGAGATTTTAGCTCGGATACAAACCTTGGCACCCGAGAAAAGAGTCGATGTTCTAAAATTCCAATAACATCGACGCAGTTGTCTTCCCGCAGTGTTGTGGGGTGAGAGTCCAAGTAAGGCAGAGGTGAAACAAAAAGATCTCGGAGGCTCTAAGGATGCGACTCCCGATCAAGAAAAACACCAGGATGAGGGAGAGAAAACTAAAAATTCGAAAGCATAGATAAAGACTCCCGACCCGCCAAAGAAGCTGAGTCCGGTTACTGCTCTAGGACCATCAGTGAAACAAATCGGAGATCCTATCACATCAATTACCCCTTTGCAATCGACTCAGGGAAATATTGATGCAGGGTGGATTTTCAATGAAGAGTTGAGGCCTATAAGGGTGGAATACCTCCCTCCAAATGAGTTTTTCTTCGATAAGAAGAGAAAAGCAGTGGTAAAGAGAGAATTTTATCAAGAAGGGGAGTCGACAGCCAAGAAATACAAAGTCATAAATGATGGGAAAGACAAGAAGAATGAACAATTCGTGACTGAAATAGCAGGGACATTAGGATCATATGCCTCGGCAAATCAATTTTCAGTCAGGCTTTTGAAAAACCAGCTCAAACGAAAAAATCGCCTCATCAAGACCCTTGAAGCCAGACTAGCCACAACAATAGAGACTGCAAAATACCAAGCGAGCATAGGAATAGAGCAGGCCAGGTCGGCCGATAAAAATGAGATAGAGCTACTCAAGACTAAGCTCGAGCAAGCACAACTAGTGGTTCGGGATGGTCAGATGCAAGCGATCTAGCAAAATGATTTGATCGAACAGCTACAGGCTAGGGTGGAGATCGCCAAGAGCATAATGATAAACATCGGGATGTTCAAATCCCAGGCGATGGAGATTCGGAGCAGAGTCTCTGCGGCCCAACGAAATTTACTCACCAAGGTAGAAGCGATCTGAGACAATTGTTTGCTAGTCAACCAAGTTTCGGAGAACTTATCTGCTAGAGAAAGGGAAGATGGAGCATCATGGGTCGCCTTCCAAGAGGCTGTGATAGCCACAAACAACAGGGGTTTAGGAAGTACTCCCAGGTTCACCATTTTGGAGCAGACCAGAGGAAACATTCTATTAAAAGAATGGGAGCACAGCATCGCGGAAGGTAAGTTTCAAGCCAAAAGGGTAACGAATTCCTTAGAAGAGGCCTTTAGTTCTATATATGGCGGTCTGCTAGGCATTGATAGCAGAGGTAATGTCGAGGCATTGATGCAGATGAATATGGAAAAAATCTCGCTTGATCTAAAGGAAAAAGAGGAAAGAGATTCGGCCAAGATCTCCCAAGTGACTATGGCGGACATAGTCCAAATAGACAAATCTATGATTAAACCAAGTGTGCAATTATGCGCTATCGACATCATAGACAAACAGATGGGAGACAGGCTGCTGCAATTAGCCCGAGACTGTTACTCTTTTGAAGCCAACTGTCAAGCAGAACCGTCGAGGTTGATATCTCAGCTGGTTGAAAGATGTGTCACCTGTACCGAACACGCACGAGGACAAACTTCTAGCACCAAGTGAAGACAGAGAAGAAGAAATGGAGCGATTTCTCTCCTCCCTATCATAACCAAAATTTTTGTAACGAGTGAGATTCTATCTTATTGTAAAACTGTATAAATATACCATAGAAAGAAAGAAAAAAGGTTGGACCTTTTTGTGTCGATTGTAACAGAGTTTTTACATTTTGAGAGTTAATACAAAGCAAATCTGAAGATTCTCAATTCCGTCACGACTATGTTATGAGTTTGTTTTCTTGTATCTCATATTTCGTTTCATTTCATATTCATAACTGATGAATGCTCCGTTATAATTTAGTACGACCACTACTATAGCGAATGAATTTTGGTTTTCTATAATTTTTTACTTTTTTTCCTTTGTACCAGCTATCAGCAGGTGTAAGACCAGTCAACACTTTCAGAATTCTACATATATTTTATGCTACATCGGGTTATTTCCTTACAGTTTTCCTCTTCTATTTATACGTGAGATTCTCCCTTGATAGGAGCCTTACACCATAGACAACTAAATGTTTTTCTCCCACCTCATACATTTTATTAAGATATAACTCAATTACGGGAAAGAGCCTTTGATTTTCACCCCGTTTTATTTCCAAAACCGTAAATTCTCTTTTATACGACCAAATTGAGACAACACTTAATTTCTCTCTGATGTTTTTCTTATTTTACTGTTCCTCCATGACTGTCCCTGAACCAACACAACCCAATATCAAACCCGGATTATCGAATCAAACGCACATTGCCTTAAGCCTTTTCGATACTATTCTTAAAACAGCTACTACCCGGGTTGAACTTGAGCGTTCATGGGAAGCGATTGAACAGGATATAACCATCCAGGAACAATTGGAAACTAGACAACGCCAACGTAGAAATCTTCCCTAGTTTCCTTTGCCGAAGGTTGACGTTTCTCTCTTCTCCACCCTTTACCCACTTTTGGATGCCTAGGCACTGTACTTCTAAGCCTTAAGTACAGACTCTGGAACAACACCTTGTTTGATATGTTTTGTTTCCATTTCAAGGGTTATGTTTTTCAGGGTTCCTACAAACAAGGATTTTCCTTATGTTATAGCTCTCTGATATACGTGTGGGGTTGAACAATAGTACTCGGTCCAATATATCATGGCACCAACTAAGGAGGATAGACCGTACCCTTAGTCATACTACCCAATTACCCAGGTACTAGAGAGTATCTTCCCAAGCATTGTTCTCGGTGGCACTATAGTAGTCAGGCAACCAATCGATTGATCTATGGCTGGTTTCAGGATACTTAGGGGGGCTCCCGATATACCATAGGTACTTGGAAGAGAAATTTCATATACAAGTGATGTCTAATGCGGTACCACTCAAAGGGGTAACAACATGGGTTACAAGGGTTTCCAACAATTTGAGCTTAAAAGCCTCTTGTATTTCTTGTGTGTATGCTTCTCTGAACACGGATTTATGCAATCAATGATAGATCACAATAGTTTAAAGACATTGGAACTTGTCTCTACCGTGGAAAAAAAATTAACCCATAATTTCCTTCTAAGGAAAGTGCTCTGATACCACTTGTAAGGTACCATATGTAATGTAATATGAATAAATAGGAATATTCAATAGATATCAATGGAACAAAAAAATATTGATAAGATCAACACCATAAATAATACCTTTACTCAAAATAAAGCAATGTTCACTTGTCGCTTTGAGGGGGAAACCTCCAGCAAAGCGGAGCTCTATTAAAATATTCTTAAGAAAAATACTTCTCATGCTTCCTACTCTTATTTATACTAATTCTATCTTCTAAAGAACATTCTAGATGAATATCTTTCTAGAAGCGGAAGCTTCTATTAGGTATTCTTACATTGACTTGTTCACATTTATTAAATAGGCCTTATTGACTAATGTTGGACTTTATTAAATGGAAAATATGTTATTCTAACTATGTGAGGGGTTAGGAAGGTTAGGTCCCTAACAGGTTTTGGCACTAGAAATTGGATGCTCTTTCTCGAGTTCTTTCCACAACTCATTTTCTAGGTCTTTATTATCTCCCAATTTCCCGTCTGATCCAATCTCTAAGTTCAAGCCTCCAACTTCTATGAATGGTCCAATATTGCTTGCTAGAGATTCCATGAGGAGGTACATATCATGAGATATGTCATTGACTTTCTCTTCCAGCCTCACAAATATCTCCTCTGCTAGATATCGAGGGTTGTTATGAATAGACTTGTTGACCATGGATAGGGTTATACGACTTTCTTCTTAAAATGATTCTTATATCCATGTAACTTTCCATAAATACCCCAAGAAAACCTTCTTTAATACCAATATGATCTAACTTTCATGGATATTCGACCAGAATAGTTCGTCACAACAAATCTAATAAATAAAATTGAAATCTACACTATGAAGGTTAAATTTCTTTATATTCCATAATCTTTGGTTACTGATTTTTTTCTTATGCATGAAATAGATAAAATGCTAAAAATAGAGAATAGTAATATATAATCACACACCATGCACAAAATAACACAAATATTTTCTCTAATAAATCCTTACAAGATAAAATCTAGCTTGAAGGTGAGGCTACTCTACTCTCTTTTCTCTGGTATGGAAATAATGTGAGTACAGAGGAGAGGGCACTCTCTATGGAGTCACATGAGACCTGTGGACTATTAGGATATTACATGACATTAACCCTCTCTATTATCCTCTCTGATTTTCCCAATCCCATTTTTTCAACTCTGCTATGGAACAAAATATTGTTGGAAGATTGGTTGTTGTCATTGATGTCAACCCTAGTCATTGGTTGTCGTCATTGATGTCAATCCTAGACATTGGATTTTGGACCCCACAGTTGATCGAAGTAGATATACATGAAGGAAATTACACATGTAGATACAACACCCATGGATGGATAGTATAAGTCATGCTGCTTCCAGTGGTATGCGGAACATCACGTGGATCCTCGCAATTCAGGAGAAATAAATTTTTGAAGCTGACAATGTGAATTGAAGCAGAAACTACATGTCGTCTGTAATGTTAAAATAAAATAACATAAAGAGTATAAATACATCTCATTATACATTCATTTTTTAACACACACAAGTTTATTAATGAACAAGGAGATATAAGTCGAATTTCTGAGGAAATCGGAAGTAAAGAAGGTTGAATTTCAAGGGAGGATGAAGTCTTTTAGTGATGTGTTCTAAGGTATGTTATTTACAGGTCATCTTACCATTTTCATTATAACTTTGTTTCTATAAAGATTCATATGGCGAAATTTCGAGGCTATTTAGAATACATATCTAGGTACATGTGGTAAAAATTTCATCTCTTTATTTGCTATAAGTTTGGAGATACACTCTATGGAAGATAGGGTTTTTGACTAGTCCTCAAGCTAGTAATAAACAGTTGTTCCGGGTAAAACAATCATAACATATTCATAGAGAATTCAAATGAAGTGAGACCAATTGCATTGGAAAGAGTATGGGTTGTATTTTCCTTTGTACAAATTTTAGAATATGATGTTAAATATTGAACGTGGGGATTTCTGTACAAGTTCTCTCTCCTGAATAAACCAGAATTGAATAAGGTCTACCATTTTCTCTATAAATCCTTTTCTGGGAGGATTCAAGGAGTGAAAGTTGGAGGAGTTTCAGAGAATACATTGAGTAATATTATCTATAGGATCAAACTATCCCAAGAAGTGAATAATTGCAGAAGTTGAAGAAGTCTCAGGAAGCATTATCAGGTTCTATGTGATGGTTGGTTGATGGTGATAATTTCATGTAAATTTTTATTATCTCTCATATATTGTTGGGTGGAAGGTGTAATGTCCCCAAGGCCGAGCCCTGTTGTAAATCATGTTTATGAAAAGAATTGTAATTATGTTTTTTATAGGATGGTGAGACAAGTTAATATAAGCTGGTGGGCTTATGTGATTATTAGGCCAGAGAGCCTAAGTGTTGAAGGCCAAGAGCTTGATTTTGTACATGTATCTATGCAGAACATTAATAAAATTATAAACACCACTGTGTGCAGACTGACCCCGATGAATGAGTGATGGGGGACTAAGATTCCATAGATTGGGCAAGCGATTAGGGGCTGGAAGGTGGGAAAAGGGACTAAGTGTTGAGCCTAGGGGCTTAAGTCCTTAGGAATAATATTTTAATATTATTCCAAAAGACATGTGAATAATATGTTTTATCCTAAGATCTTTTTGGAAGGACAATCAACTTCCAAATGAAAGGAACGCATGTTGAAGGAATGGATTTAGTTGCATGGGTGACAAGTGTCAACCCAAGCGCATGAAAATAAAATGGTTGAGATGAGCCGTGTTGGGGGTTCCTCCTCCATTCCACCGTTGACCGTATGAACTCTGCAAGAATACCCTGGTGCAACCCTGAAAGCCGAAAAGCCTGTGTTGATTTCTGAGATAGCTGGTACAACCTCTGTCTGAACAGTTTGAGCCTGTGCGTGGGATCTATGTACACCTTATGCAATCCCGAAACCAAAACCATGAGTCTATTTCGTGATTGTTGAGCCTGTTTGGGAAGCCCGTGTCTATTTTCCCAGTTGGTTGTTGTGGCCATGCAGTGTTGGACTACGCTTGGCTTACTGGCTAGTGTGAGTTCATGCTTAGCCTATGTGTAACCTCTCTCCAGGTGAGGGAGGTGATTGTTGTTGGAAGAGGTAGGTTGCCAGACCTATGAACAACTCTCTCTAGGTGAGAGAGTTTGTTGGGAAGTGGTTTCTTCCAAAGAGTGTCCAACACCAGCTTTGGGCTCTGAAACTTCTTGATCTGACCTGTTGCCGAGACCCAGAGAGGGAGGTGTAGCACTGATGGACTGTGCTTGTGAAGGTGTATACTCTCGGGCGAAATAGGCATGTGGGGAATGAGAGTCTGGGAGTAGTGGGTGTAAGATGGCATCCTAGGAAGAATCCTTCTGGTCATTATGTGTTGTTTTCCCAGTAACCTCAACCTAGCCTAGGATTCCTTACCTTGGGGTGGAGCTTAGTCCCAGCTCAGGGGTGACCCACTGCTGAGCTTGATGAGCAACATGGTCTAAGGCTGGGAGGTTCATGGAAGGCCTACATGTGGTTGGTGGAATTACCATCGTTTCAAAGATAAGTACTAGACGATGTTTTAATAATGTGTTGCATGTCTGTGTATTTATATTTATCATGTATTCTGCTATGCATATGAATGAATGTTAATTCCAGGGATTATTTATGTCAACAGTAATTTTGTGTTGACTCTGAGTTTAAATGTGTTTAACCTGTTTTAAATGCATGTTATTAATTAAGCATAAAATGATGTTGTTCCACAAAGTAGTGTATGCCCCAACCAGTGGGTTGGATGGTGTCCAGGGGAGCGTTACAGAATGGTATCAGAGCGTTACAGTATGAAAGAGTGTTACAGAATGGTATCAAAGCGTTACAGTATGAAAGAGTGCTACATAATGGTATCAGAGCCAAGGTTTCGACGTTGAGTCTAGATGGGCTAGTTGAGTGGTCTTTGGACCGAGGGTTTGAGGAGAAATTGTGTCCAGAGGACCAATTTCGGACCTTTGAATGCTCTTGAGTGTCAAGGAGTTACTTAACCATGTTACCAAGCTCAGGAGGTGTAGCGGCGTTATAAAGCTACAGCCGGTGTGGTATATGGCTATAGGGAGAGAGAGAACTCTACACGAGAAGTGTTGGAGTGTTTGGATCTATTTGGGAGGAAAGGAGAACCCTCATGACCCTCAGATCTAGAGAACATGCACAAGGTTTAAAAACATTTGGAGTTGCACAGGAGTGTGGAAATTGCGATACGCGAAATCCCTAAATCATGAGGACCGTCTATCGGAGGGACACGTGGCTATCGGTCGGCATTTTAGCATCCGGGAAACCAAAGGGAAATATCCCTCATTGTTGCAAGTCACGAAACCCCGGTTACTGAAAACCTGAAACTCCAAAATCCCAAAACGCTGAAAGGATCTGCGTCGTAGATCTGAGAGAGGTCTAACAGTTGAATTTCACTTGGAAGGGACGTGGGCACATGGATGTGTACCATGTGCCAGTGGGTTGAGAAGAAAAGCGAGAGTGGTGGGACCCGATGATGTCACCGAAGGTGACGTGGACCCTCCTGAGTGTGCCACTTGCCATGGTGGATGTGAGAGACAGTTGTGCTCTGTCGACCCGAAGGGTAAAGGAAATAGAATTTTTGGAATTTGGGGATTGAAATGATGAGAGACTTGGAGTTGCTACATCATGAACTCCCGGGTACCGAAGACCCGAAAACCGAAGTTCCGAAATCCCGAAATTTTTGAAGAAAAAAGAACTGTCTAGGATTTAACTGTTGGATCCTCATGGATCAAAACCACGAAACCTGAAGTCCCGAAGTCTCGAAAATTTCAGAGCCGAGCAGAGCTCAGAAAAATCATGAAATTGAAACATTTTCTTAAATTGGATTGTTTATGAATGATGAAGGAATTGTTAAGAAACGAAGGCCTGACAAATTCTAGTCGTCTACGCATTTGTATTGTAGAAGGTTGACGAGTGCCATAACTGATTTGAATTGCCACAAAGTGAAAAGAAATGGAAGAGACACATAATGCTTCCAGTTCAGAAAATGAAGCTCAAAAGAGATAGTGTAGAACTTTTGTATGTAGAGTGTGCATATCCAGTGCAAGGCGTGCTTATAGAGGGAACTTGTTTTAAGTTCGAAAGACTCTAGAAGACGAGCGTAGAGGGTTCCAGGAGGGCACCATAAATTCTTTTGGAAAACACCATCGAAGCCTTTGAAATATTCGAAATCCTTCAAGTTAGGGAGGAATTCAAGTCCAGAAGAATTGAAGCCAAGATATTTGGGAAGAAGTCATTGAGAACCTAAACTAACGGTAGGAATCCTTGGAGGTAATACTGTGTAGAGGAATGCATCGAGAAAATAGAATCACTGAGGGTTCTGTGGAATCTCTGCCAGGAGGGCATTGAGAAAGTGCATAGAGTGCACAGAAGAAATCTATTCTGAGATCAGAGGAAGGAGAAGTGTCGAGAAGGAAGACAAAATTTCTGATAATTTTGTGAGACTCTACCAAGAGGGCATTGAGAAAATGCACAGGATGCATTGAGGAGAACTCTATTTTGAGTTCAGTGAGAAGACAAAGTCACTGAGGATTTTAGAGAACTTTGCCAGGAAGGGAATCAAGTTGGTGAAAGTGTGCATAGAAGGAACTCTGAGATAGGAGAAGTGTCACAGGAAGACACTCACAGGGTTACTGAACACCCTGTAGGCTCAGCAAAGCGTGCTTGAGAAAGAAGTTGCCAAAGGGCACCAATATCCATTTAAAGTAGAAGGAAAGGGTTGAATCCCTTAGAGGTTCAAGTTTCAAAGCTCAGGAAGGATAGTGCTATTGTGCATAGAGTAACAACAAAGAGAAGCAGGAGGTCGAGAAACCCTTCGAGGTTTCACAGTCAACAAAGCTTAGGAGGGATAGTGTTCCTAGAACACAGGCAAGATTCAAAGGAATTGAAATCATAGGGGAAGCAAAGGTTGAGGCATTTGAAACTTCAGAAAATATTCCAAGGGGAAGGAATAAGTTCTAAATCTCAGGAGGGAGCATAGCTATCATTAGATCAGCTGGAGAGGAAGAGATCTGGGTTGTCAGATCTAGTGCAAAGAACCGATAGTCATCGGATCCGGAGGAAGGCACACAGAGTTTAACCTCTGGGAGGTCACAAAGGAGAGGATCCATATGGAAGGTGGAGACACTTCATGGAGGAAGTGCCGAAGTTACAAGAGTTTTTGGATCTTGCAGAGCAACGAGGGGATTAAGTCCGAGTATCTTCTGATACTCTGAAGCTCAGAAAGGATAGCGACCGTCAAATCTGGGTCAACGACAGTCGTTGATCTCATTCAAGAAATAGAAAATTTGAGGTTTGTGAGTTCGAAGGGTAGACCAAATTCTTGGTTCCATGAAGTCTCGAACAGCGAGGAGCAGGGAAGGAGATCCAAACCGTTGGATATAATCCACGAGAGAATCGTTGGATCAGAACCTCCATGTGGTATCGCGTATCGGGGGTTCGAGGGTTAAAAGAAATTCTTTTTTACTGCGAGGTCGCGAAGTGTCAAGCGTCGAGGGATCGTAGAACACGTGGCACATCCATTAGGTGGGTACCATGTGGTTGACAGGTGGCGTAACAATAAGCACCCAAAGAAAGGGGAAGCGGGTGACAGGTGCTCGACACACGTCGCCTGGAAAGGAGTCAACTCATTGCTAACTTTCATGTCTCGGGGATTCGTAAAGGAGGAGCAGGAGGGCTCAACACTCCAACTTGCGAAGTCACGAGTTGCGAGTAGTGATAACACTTAGCCCTAGCCGGTGGTTATGTGTGGAAGGCACTAACAAGGAGGAGACATACCCATATCACATCTCGAGTATCGGCGTCTGGAGAAAGAGAAGTAGAGGGTCTTCGACTCATGAACTCGCGAGTTGCAAGAGGCACTTGAGCTAAGGTAAGGTCATCGTCACATGGAAATGTGAGGCTCGTGCCTGGCATCAAGTTGCACAGGGTAGGTTTTCGTGAAGGACCTGTGGATCGGATTCATTGGAGGTTCCAGTAGGGAATTAAAGGAGCCACTTCGGCTCGAGGAGAATTTAGAACAATCCTGTGCGGATCTTGGCCCGAGGGTTGGAGGTCTACATTAGAGATGAAGTGATAATTATAAGTTTGATAAAAGAAGCATGAAAGCTTCTACTGCTATCATATATTCAGGTAGTATAATTTTTAATGGAAGCCATGCAGGTATGAGGTTTTATCACTCTTTTTGCATAATTGTTGAAAGGAAATTTTGGTAAGAATTTCCTCAGCCAGAGATATGTTAAAAAAATCACATGATTATATGATTGAATGCATACCACTGAATGTGGTAAAGGCTATAGGCCTGTATTAATTCAAATCTTTTTA
>ML811989.1:30930-41982 GCA_009831015.1 Picea engelmannii
TGTCCTCAAGAATGAGTGTGTGTTGCTTTTCTTCCAAGTCTCCTTCACTCAAGGTGACAAGTGCTTTCTTCAACCTGTCTTTTGTACTAGGACAATATTCTATCTTGACATAAGGTTGGGTTAGAGAATAAACTCTATGATCTCAACTTTAATCCATCTAAATCTTTGACTTCAATTTTGACCAAAGGTTAGTATGATGGTCATAGCTTCAACATGCAACCTAGATCAAAATAATGTCATAACAAATAAATGCATATCAAAATAATCAAACCTGGTTTGCATTATTCCTCTGAATGTGTTGGATCTTGAGATCCTTCTGGATCTATGGAAAGAGATCCCTTCTCCTGCAAATACCCTTTAAATCTTAACAATTTAAACATATGTGAGTACATACCTCTGATAGCATTTGCAGGTAGTGGCACAATCTGGTAGAAACGGTAATAATTACCAACTCTTAAAAACTTCAAGGGTGGCTGCAATTGGTACTACAGTTGATACTTCAACTGATATTGAAACTGCAACTGCAACCGCAACTTATTCTGAAATTGCAACTGCAACTTTAGGTTTTATGAGGAAACCCTAATTTTTCAAACTTCAAAATTTTAAATTCTGATCCAAGGGCTAGATGCGTTGAGCCGAGGCAAGTATGTTGGTACAGTCAGATTTCTAAAAATCCAAATTTTTCCCCCTCAAACTTGACCAACAGATTTCTGGACTGGTGCTTCTGGTACTTCTGGTACTGGTGAAAACTAGGGTTTCACTTTCCAGGAGTTTTATCCACTGAAAAGGTGCGTTGAAGGTGCCAAAGAGTTCCTTGGGCTAGGGCGCACTTTTCTAGATGGCTTTTGGGGTGAAATTCCTCTTCAATAAAAAGCCCTATTTTTCTTGTACGACAATAGTGACGTTTTTCCTTTTTTCTTGTGAAAGATGCTTGTGCAATGGGTTCTTCAAGACCTATGCTCTGATACCATGTTGATTTTTTCATAAGCATTAGGTTAAGCATGTAGTTCATTTCAATTTCATCATGTCTTAACCATAAACAAGAATGTTGCAACAACCAAGATCACAAGAAGAAACACCATGCACAAGTACACAAGATATATCCTGGAAAACCCTTATCAACAAGGGAAGAAAACCCAACCAAATCCTTTGCTATATTCTTCAAGAGAAAGACCTTTAACCATCAAGAATGACTTAGCACACAAGAGGGTGCTTAAGCCCTAGAATACTAGCGCCCAAGAGAGGTGCGCAACTTTGCCAAAGAGAAGTACTTAGTGAAATTTCCAAAACACAAAAGAAGGATAGGATTCTACAATGGAGAATCATCTCCTACTTATATTAGACATTGACCAATTAACAAGGGAATCTATTGGCACAACAGGGCCGACCTCTCTAAGTCAAATATACTTATTATTATATTTATTATTTATTATAATTAATATTAATTTTAATATTAATTATATTTTACATTTATTATTAATCACATTAAGGTGGGGCCGACCTGTACCCTTTACATAACAATTAGGGTTACAGGTAGGTCTGACTCTTGAACAATATATATAGCAAAGGATCTTATACACCCACTAGTGCTCATCCACTAGGGGCACATCCATAGGGATGTCATAGATCT
Organism: Picea engelmannii; assembly: GCA_009831015.1. NCBI lineage: Eukaryota > Viridiplantae > Streptophyta > Pinopsida > Pinales > Pinaceae > Picea > Picea engelmannii. Next base: position 32,561 of record ML811989.1, read on the forward strand.
GATTCACTGCATTACACAAATAAACCAGGTCTTCACACCTTCACCTGTGCTCGTCCACAGGCACGTCCACTCTACAGATCTGCTTTCCCACTGCCACCGACAGGAGAATCATCTAGAGTCATATCGTCAACTATGCTGCTCAGAGGAGGTCATCACATGATCTTCATTTCTGTTCACATGATGATGTGCCCAACACTTTTGGGATTTCTCACGTTCACCTTGTGCTCAGCCACAGGCACGTCCTAACTCAACAGATCGCTTTTCCACCGGAAAATCATCTGGAGTTCTTCTCACTCATGTCATGGAGGAGGTCATCTCTACGTTCCTGGCTCTGTCCCAGGCAGGAACCTGCAACCCTTCTTAGGGGATTTCTCTCAGGTTTGTAAGCTGAGAGAAAGACTCACATAGCTGCTATGTTCCACATCTCACAGGTTTGTAAGTTGGAGGATGTCTCCCATAGCTGCATTCATCAACATAAAATAAGTCATTAAGGTACCATCTGTTAAAGAAAGATTTGATAATTTCTTCAAAGGATCAGATAGACCTATGGACCCTCCTATTATGTTACAAGTTGATCACTTTAGGGTCCAGTATGATGAACACCCGCCCTTTTTAATGACCTTGCTAATGAATAATAAGAGCCTCAACAATTGCATGTTGGATTCAGGGGCCGGTGCTAACATGATGTCTCTCAAGGTCATGCAACAATTGGGCCTAAAAGTCACACGACCTTACAGAAATGTGTGTGGTTTTGAGTCTAGAGCCATACCCACACATGGGGTAATTGAAAATGTGGAAGTTTTCCCTAAAGAATACCTTGAGAGAATAATCCACATTGACATAGCAGTAGTAGACGTCCCGGACGTGTGGGGGATGTTGTTGTCTAGGAAATTTGCCTCAATGCTGGGTGGTACCCTTGAGATGGACCTCACTTATGTGAATATACCTTTGAAAAATGGAATAATAGGCCGTCTCCCAAATGTGCCAATGACCGAAACACATGTGCAAGAGACTGGTAATCCCATCAAAGATGACAAAGCACATGACCAAATCATGGAAAGTCTTCCTAAATTTTTTCCCTGGGATATTCCTTTTGCGAAAGAGGAAGCCCTTGAGCAGATACAATGGCCCACAAGAGAAGAATACCATCAAATCCTAGACAAGTATGAAAACAAAGAAGTTGGTGCTGTAAAATTACTAAAGAAGGGAGAAAGCGATCCACTGATTCGACCTTCCTGGCAGGAAGTCTTTATAGCAAAATCCCACTCTCCTCACTCTGCACAATACGCCAGGGTTGTTCATGGAATAACCAAATTCAAAATCAGAGAGTACATGGAGGGGGACGTAGTATGGATGTGGGATACCAACAAAGGGAAGCTTACTAATTTCAAAGGAAGTACTCAGTTTTGGCTTGGACCTTTCAAAGTTGGAAGAAAAACAGTTGAAAACTCTTACTACTTGTCCACTTTGGAAGCAAGAAGGCACCCATTACCAGTTAGCGAGCACCTCCTCAAACCCTATCAAGGTGGGGGGAATTGACTTCACAGGTAAGTGCATGTAAGTAGGTAGGCATTTGCATTCATTGTATATACGATTTACATTTTCATGCTGGAGTAGTTTTCTTCCACATTTGTACATATGTTTGCTTTCTGTTTTATATATATGACCTGAGGGTGATATCGCCACCCCAAATGATTACTGATAGTTTCTATTGAGATCGAGCAGGTTACAGGTTATGCCAGATATGTTGAGGTTCTCATGAACTCTACGGTGAGCACAGTTCCCCGAGTTGGAGCCAGATGTTATCCCCCACTTTTAGGGATAACTAAGGAGATTATGTCTCGAGGCCTACAAGTCCTAGACATGGAGTACTGAGAGCCAGATTGACTTGAGCATGCCCATGGAGGGCCCATATTTTCTTCCTTTCAGGGCCTCCACTTTGTCAGCAAAAACAACATCCATCACCTCGGCTTGGTCTTGTATCATAAATGGTTCTTGCTCCATGAGGTAATGAGTCCGGGTATCATGGTATGTGTCACTCTGATCCTGAAAACCTTTGAATATGTGCATTTGGTTCTTTTTGTTTCTAGCGAGTGCTTGGATCTTATACTTATCCACTTGACCATGTCTGAGGGGAATGACAGGATGCCCTAGTAAGCTTGTGCCCATAGGTTTTGAGTTGCCACTAGGGGGATTTCTGAAAAGTCATCGTCTGGTCCCGTCATACTTACCACTTTCCATCTTGCTTCTCGCTCATCCATCCCATTACATTGGTCCGGGCATTGGGTTGGCCAATCATTCAAGGGTTGCACCTTGCCTTGTGGGAAGAAGGGGCTAAAGGCCCAGAAGGTAAAAGCAGCTGGCAAAAGATAAAAGCCTAAAAATAAAACCTCGAGATGCTTCGCCCAGGGATCCCCGAGAAAGTAGTAAAAAGCTTCTCAGCAAGAAACAAGAGGGACCCACAAAAATAATAAAACAAGATCTAGTTAGAGGATAGGGGGTCTCATCACGAGCCAGCCTATTAGGTCCATGGACACCTAACGGTATGACACTACTAGCATCTGGTCACCACGCCAGGGTAGTGGTTCTTAGTTGCTTGGCCAAGATAAAGGGGATCTCATCACGAGCCAGCCTTCTCATTTCTGTGAAAGTGCTTGTGGGTAACATTTCCACCACTAGTCACCACGCTAGGGTAGTGTCCCCTGATTATCTTCTTGAAATAAAAAAGCAATAAGAGTAAAGAATAAAAGGCATGAACGAGCTTGGAAACATTAGCATCCAGGACAGGTGCATCTCGCCTTCTACAAAGGCACCCATAGGTAAACCTTGCATTTCCCTACTATCACTGCACTCCTTGTCAGGACATCCCTTATCCACCTCACCCATTTACATGACTTGGATTTCATTCCAAAAACATCCCTTTTCCAATGGACACTAGCCCAATAGGACGCCCTATCACTTCTTCCAAACTTTCCATGCAGATTTGTATAATGTCTTTGAGCACTTGACTGGGTAGAAAGGGTCTTATGCACATGTTTAATAAAATTGATGATTGGATGTGATTGACATTGCTATGATCCCTATGACTTACGAGCCCATGGAGGGTGTATCTGTTGATGTGCAGGATCATACCCAATGGACAGATAACATATTGGAAAGGTACACATGGAGAGATTATTAGTTCGGACCTCCATGGGGCTGAAGAGCCCACTAGATGGATGTTGAGACCCCAGCAGGGGGCAGAGACAGGACAGAGGGGTTTGCACCGGAGAAGAGGAGGACGTTCCATAGAGGCACCCTGGCAGAGCCTCACCTAGAGAGGTTGTTCCCTCTCCATTGGAACGTTGGCCTTGGAAGGCCCATGATGTCACCAGGATGCCCATGACATCATCCATCATTGTGGACGTTTTTGGCAGGCATTCATGGCAGTTATGGCATGTGTGACATCTTGGAGAAGCCCAAGGAGGGATAACGTTTTTCTCCAGGAGGCCAATGATGCCCTAAGAAGGGCTAACGTCACCCTAGAAAGGGCATGGCGTCTTACTTTTGCTTGATTAGTATTTAATTTATGACATTTAATGTGAAACAATATTATTTGGTATTTTGGCCTTGTCGGGCTTTGGGTGACCTAAAATTTAATTAAGGTCATTTGTACTGTACAAGTAGAGAGCTAAAACTCTCATTTTGATCATCATATTTCACTCACACTTAGTGAGGTCTGAAATTTGAGCCCTCCTTTAGGGTTTTTGGCTGAAAATTGATGCGCACTTGTTGAAGAAGTCACTTTCTTGGCTATTTTGGCATTTTCTTGGTGGAAGGTTTACAACTAGGGTTTGGCTATATGAATGCTTGATGGATGTAAGTGAATTTCTGCAAACACTTCTTTATTGAATGGCTATGGTATTCTTTACTTGCATTTTGTTATTATAATTTGCTGGATTAAACCCTAGGGGACAAGCACATGTTGGTGTCCTTGTTTCATGTCCCTACTAAGTTAAGCTAAGAGCCTTTTTTATTTGTTGAAGTTAGATAGATCCTTGCCATAGTAACACTCTACTTCTACTCTTCTAGCCTAACCGTTTTTATCTTGTTATTCAACCAAGGAAGGAGGAAAACTCACTAAGGCCTAGGGTTTCTACACCTTAGTGAGTCGTTTTCCCCTAGGGTTTGATTGATAAAGCCTTGCCTTAGCAACACTTCATCATTAAACCCTCGTCCTTAGCCATAGCATTTATTACTCAAGCTACCCGTTTTATTCTTGTTAATGAGCTAAAGAAGGAGGAGAAAGCACTAAGGCCTAGGATTTCTACACCTTAGTGAGCCTTTCTCTCGTAGGGTTTCATTGTTGAGGCCTTGCCTTAGCAACACTTCAACATCTAACCCTCTTGTCTTTAGTCATATCACTATCATCACGGCCCTTCAACTTTTGCAGTGATTTTTGACTCCATTTGCCCTAATAACGCACTGGTCTAAGACTTCTTGTGTTGAGTACCTTGATCACACACAACTTCTAAATATTCTTGAACAATCATTAACTACTTCTAACCCTAGCTTACACTAACATTCACTAACCCTATTTGCTGCTATTATCTACTTATGTTATAATTATACCTTGCAGCATTTATTTATCTTTAAAGCAATTAAGTGATTGGCTAAAGTGTTGCTTCTAGTATTGTTCATTGATTGCCATTCATCATTGTGAATCTTCCTTAGCATTTATTGTGAAGTGATATATTGTAATCATTGCTATTATACATCGTTGACTTGCTTCATCAATATTGTCTATCAAATTGCTTTATATAAGAAGTCCTTGATTATAGGAAGTACTGACCAGCAAGTGATCTTGCGCATGTATAGTATCCTTGTTGCTTTGTCTCGAGTAGGTACACTTTTGGTTACTATTTGTATTTCCGGTTATCTTCATCTTTATTGGTTGATTAGCCGGACTTTCCGATCGGTGGTGACTTGTGAGGGGGGAAACTTATACTTATCTTTAAACCTTTGCCTTCTGAAAACCCCAGGTCACCAGGGATGTCTGCCTTGGGCCTACCACCCTAAACAGAAAGAGCTATACTATCGAGGTGACAATGGTAGGATAGTCTCGGTTTCGCCAATTTCCCTTTCTTCCATCCATATTTTACACCAACTACAAACTGCGCGATAACAAGGACAATAGGGACCAAAGGATAATAAGGTGTATAGTGACGTCCGCTACGAGTCGTCATCAGTGGAGTTGCCAAATAATCTTTTTGAGATTATCAAATGGATGAGGGGATTACCCTCAGTGGAGTCGCTAGGTATGCTTTGTGAAAAAGAAGGCCTTGGACAAAGGCTTACCGAAAATTTGTCGTTGAGGAATATTGACTCAGTGTTCCCCAGCAGCGATGCCAAATTGTTATCGCGCAATCTATAGTTGCCCAAATCCCAAGGCACGTAAATGCAATATTGGTGTAACAGAGGGTGACCTATCACTTCCACCTTAATAGGAAACCCCTTTCTGTTTAGGAATATATCAAGATTACCCCAAAGGAGACCTCCCCAGTAACCTAAAGGACTAATGAAACTAAGGCAAAGATCCAAGAAAATCCCCCTCTCACTGGTCACTCAAGTCAAAAGGTTCTTTAGGTCTTTAAGGGATGAAGCACCAAAAGAAATGGAGTGTACCTACCTAGAACAAAACAAAGAAAATATGGTAGCTTTCAAGTACAAAATGATGTTAGTACTTCATAATACCATGAACCTTTGAAAAATAAGCTAGCTGATATAAAATTGCAGCGATATAATAGTTTACAACAGCAATAAGTATTTTGTAACAACTGCAAAAAATATGCCTTGATATTGCTTGAAAAAGACAAGAAAATGTAGCTTCAACTAGGCAGAATAGTAATCAATTGTCACAAGCAATTTTGGCAATCTCTGGCTAGCCTTAAATGTCAATTTTGCAGAGAATTTGCTGCAGTTAGATGACTGTAGCAATGTTTTGTAACAACAGCAATTTCTAGTGCTCAGAATTGCAAGGAAACACGACATAAACTTAGCATTTATCTAGTAGATTGTTTGGAAATTCTCACAAACAATTTTTTAATGAGTTAGGTGCAAGTTATGTAGATATATGCAACAAATTAGTGTAAATCAGTATGGCTGTAGCATTGATTTCCTACAACAAGAAGTTAACTAGTGAATTAGTCTAGCTTAGGGTTACTAGAAGTTAGCAAAATCTTTAAGGAAGAAGGTTTGAGTGTTTGTTTAAGCAACCATTCACCTAAGCAAGTGGACAAGTGTTTTTTAGGGCTTATGGAGTCAATAATAGAACAACACAACTTGGAGAAAAGTAGCAATGATAATACTTGTCAAAGGAGAAGAGGTGGATGGAGGAGCTGTTGGCACTTCAAGGCCTCAAGCATCCAAATCCTAAAGACAAATTCACTAGAGAGTAAGCAATTTTAGGCCCTAGCGAATCTCCCTTCCTTAGACTATTAAAAATAATGTATGCAATAGGCAAATAGAGTGAAACTACTAGAGTGCTAGCACTTTAGGGCTCTAGTAACCACTTCTAAACAAGGTGTAATTGAGAAATTTAGACAAATAGAAAAACTATAGAGAGAAAGAAGTAACTTGTGTTTCTCTCCTAGGGTTTAAGCAAGCAATTTCATAATCTTTAACATGAAACAAGTAAAATTTACCACGAGCATTAATTACATAAACAAATTGCAGATTTTCTACTTACTTCACCAAGAATAATCAAGCCAAACCCTAGTTGAAGATCTTCCACCATGAAAAATAGCCAAGATACACCACAAAATGCCTCTCCAAGAAGTTGCACACTAGTTATTTCAACCAATATCCCTTAAAGAGGGCGCAAATTTCAGTCCACACTTAGTGTGTGACGAGTTATGATGAAAAAATGAGAGTACTTTCTCTCTATTTATACAAAACCAATGACCTTTAATTAATTTTAGGTCAAATAAAGGTCGACCTGGCCAAATTACATCAAAATCCAGTTTTTACACAAATAAAAATAATTAACCTCTAAAATCATCTCCAAGGGTGATGTCATGCCCTTCTAGGATGACGTTGAGCCCCTAAAGTGGAACGTTGGGCTTCAGATGCAGAATATTGGGCCTCCAAAGGCCCTGGATGATGCCCACATGTGCCAACCAGCTCACAACTACCCTCAATATGCAAACCCTAGCTCTGGATGACGCCCAGGGTCATAATGGTGACGTCATGGGCTCTCAAAGGTCAACTTTCAGGTGGAAAAGAAATATCCCTATGGGTCTAGATATGCCAGAGTGTCTCCAAAGTAAACGTCCTCCTTTCTTCCCGGTGTAGGTCTATGATGTCTTCTTGCCCCTGGTTGGGGTCACAACATCCATCTATGGGCTTTCAGCCCCATGGATCTCCGAGCTAATCATTCCCCCATGTGTACCTATCCACCAGGCAAATTCCTGTAGAAACAACAAGTACGCCCTCCAAGGGTTCATAAGTCACAGGAACCATAACATGTAAATCACATCCAACAATTAAATTAGCCAAACATGTGCATCAAAACCCCCTTTACCCAGACAAATTCTCAAATACATTATGCAATTTAACAAGTCAAGTTTGGAGAAGGTCTTAGGGTGTCCTATTGGGCTAATCCTCCTTAAGTTTGGGGTGTTTCCCAGGTGAGAACCAATCTAGGTCATGTAAGTGTGTGAGGTGGCATGGGGTAAGTGTTTGGGAATTGGGTGTCGTGATAACAGGGAAATGTAGATCTTACATGTGGTTGCCTTTGTAGAGGTTGAGCTGCACCTTGTCATAGATGACATTTTTTCCTAGCCCATTCAATGCCTTTTAATCTTAGCTTCATTGCTTTAGATATTTTTCTTTTATGCTTCAAGGGAAGAGTTGAGGGACATTGTCCTGGATTGGTGACCAGAGGTGACAACATTATCCACAATCATTTCACGGAGATGAAAAGGTTGGCTTGTGATGAGACCCCTTTTCTCTTGGCTATGCCACCAAAAGCCACTACCCTGGTTTGATGACCAAATAGATGGTAGTGTCATACCAATACATGCCCATGGTCATAATAGGCCAACTGATGATGAGACCTCCCATACACCAACTAATAAATTGAGTGTTTATTTATCTTATGGGTTCCCTATTCTTACTGAGAAGCTTTTTATTGATTTTTTGGGAATCCCTGGGCGAAGCATCTCAAAGGTTTCATTTTCATCTTTTAACTCTTGCCAGCTACTTTTACCCTCTGGGCCTTTAGCCCCTTCTTCGCACAAGGCAAGGTACAACCCTTCCTAGTGTGGCAAATCCCAATGCTCGAACAAAGGTAGGGGAAAAATGAGAGGAATAAATATGGAAGTGGTAAGTATGGAGGGCACGGACGATTACCTTTCATTGACCCACCCAGTGGCAACCCATCCTAAAGGGAGATCAACTTACTAGGGTATCCTGTCACCCTTCCAGGTATGAACAAGTTAAAGAGCATAATTTCCAAGAAAATGTTATGAAATGAAGGAGAATTCAATGCAACATATTCAAGTGCTTCAATAATCAGAGTTATACATACCATGATACCCGGACTCATTACCTCATGGAGCAAGACTTACTGCTACTTCAGGACCAGGCTGGTGGGATGGATACTGCTGCTACTGATAAATGGGATGCATTGAACAAAAGAGGGGCCCTCTAGGGCCATGCTCAAGTCATCTGACTCTCGGCACTCCAGGTCTATGACTTGTGGGCCTCGAGACATGATCTCCTTAGTTATCGCTTGGGTAGAGGATAACACCTCCAAGACAAGAAAGAGAAAGCACAAAGATGAATATCAACGAGAGAGAGAGAGAGAGAGGTGTGCTTTTCTCCTCACATTTCTAACACAAGATTGATCGAGAATGAGACTAATGAAAGAACTCTCTCCTTCTTCTATATATATGACAGATAATGAAGGCCAACAAAACATGTGGGCGTTGAATATTTTTCTAGGTACTGTTATCCCCGATCTCTAGGGATAACTAGGAGATCATGTCTCGAGGCCCACAGATCCTATACATGGAGTACCGAGAGAAGGATTGACCTGAGCATGGCACGGGAGGGCCCATCCTTCTTCTTCTTCGCCCATCCTTCTTCTTCTTCGCCAGACTTGTCCTGTCAGCAGCAACAGCATCCATCACCTTCGGCTTGGACTTGCATCAGAGAAGACTCTTGCTCCATGAGGTAATTGGTCCAAGGTATCATGGTATGTGTCATGTTTGATCGTTATAACCTTCTTATATATGCATCAGGTTCCTTACATTTCTCATGACTGCTTGGATCTTACACTAATCTACTTGACCATTGTTGGGGTGATTAACGGGGTGACCTAGCAAGCTTGTATTCATGGGTTTTGGTTAGCCACCAGGGGGGGTTTGCAGAGCCATCAT
>ML811989.1:61428-73459 GCA_009831015.1 Picea engelmannii
ATATAGATTGAAGGGTAATTATATGTTTATTAAATAAAGATGTAAATAGTTAACAAGTAGATAAAGAACATATATGTCATAAGTGAGAATTAATACAAAGTAGGTTAGATAAAGAACATATATGTCATAAGTGAGAATTAATATAAAGTAGGACTAACTGTGAAGAATTAATACAAAGTAGGACTAACCGTGAATCCAATTAAAAAAAAATTAAGTAATTATATGAGTAAGTTAACAAGTGGATAAAGTACACATGTTACAAGTGGAAATTGAAAAGAGATAGATAGGATGACCTTGAATCCTTTCCAACAAAACCCACTTGACATTTTACTTTATCTACTTATTCTCAATAAATTAAACAAAATTGAAATTTTAATATGTTAAAAATAAATTAAATTAATATATATATATATATATATATATAATTTTAATATTTCAAAATGTGATAAATGTAAAAATAAAAAACATAAAATTATTTTAAAATAAAATTAAGCAAAATTAAAATTTTAATATGTTAAAAATCAATTTAAATTAAAAATATATGTGAAATTTTAATATATTAATAATGTTGTTTTATACTATTATAATAATAATAATAATTGTGGGACAAGGGACTCCCCTCAGCCCAGCGATACCCTACCCCCCTCCTCTTAAGAGGCAACACATGTTCTTAACCATTAGACCCACTATAAAGTTTAATATTAAAAAATTATAATATAAGTATATGTAAAAAATGTAATATTAAAGAAAATACAGTATTTTTAATATAAATTAAAATTTTAAATACATTTAACTTAATTATACTCTAAATTAAAAATTAAAATACATTTAAATTATCACACTCTAAAATATAGAAATAATAAATAATAAATTAAAAATTAATTTAATATAAAATTAAAAAAAAATAATATGAAATTTGAATATACATATTATAAAATTTAATATCAATAATAAAAAGATGAATATCTTATAAGAATCATTTAATTTTAAAAATATAAATAAATTAAAAATTAAAATATATTTAAATTAATTATACTCTAAATTACAAATTAAAATACATTTAAATTATCACACTCTAAAATATAAAAAAAAATAATAATAAATTAAAAATTAATTTAAATTTAAATTAAAAAATAATATGAAATTTGAATATACATACTATAAAATTTAATATCAATAATAAAAAGATGAGTATCTTATAAGAATCATTTAATTTTAAAGATATAAAGATGAATATCATATAAGAATCATTTAATTTTAAAGATACAAAATTAAAAAGATTATAATTTTTTTACATAAAATTTATTTTAAAAAATTAAAAATTAAAATACATTTAAATTTATCATATTCTAATTTAATCCTAAATTAAAATTAATATAAACCTAAATTAAAATTAAAAATAATAAGTAAATTTATTTTAAAAAATTAAAAATTAAAATACATTTAAATTTATCATATTTAAATTTAATCCTAAATTAAAAATAATATAAACCTAAATTAAAAATAATATAAAATTTTATCATAGTAAAAGTAAAATTTTAACCTATATCATACTCTAATTTAATCCTAAATTAAAAATTAAAATAAACCTAAATTAAAAATAATATAAAATTTTAACCTAATCTCCCCATGTTACCAAGTAGGTTGAAGAAGATAAGAATAAATGAAATCTAAAATATACACCAATAGGAAAATAATAGATGAGGAATTTTACCAGTTTTGTTTTCCAGCTATTGTGCTTTCTATTACTAGGATCTTCTGGTTTAAAAATTTTGGTTACCGCTAATTCTCTTCTGGTTTTGAAATTTTGGTTACTGCTAATTCAGTGATGAACATTACAAATAGGGTGAGAGATTGTCTACATACCTGGCCTGTGAGAACCAGCACGTTTTCCGTCATTTCACGAAAAAATATAGCCTCGATTAATCACATAACAATAAGCTAAAGAACCAGTACATTAAACCACAACACGTAAGAAAACCCTAAATTATAAAAGATTGCCCGTACCAGCAATTTAATTGTTCAAAAAATAATTTGCGTGTTTCTAGTGGGAAGAAGATGGAACAATAAGTTGAAGAACCACTACATTAAACCACAACACGCGTAAGAAACCCTAAATTATAAAATATTGCTTGTACCAACAATTTAATTATTCAAAAAATAACTTGATGATTCCACATCAGGTACTACAATGAATAAAGAATCGTGTCAAAAAGTACAACTACTCCATAAAAAAAATAACTTGATGATTCCACATCAGGTACTACAATGAATAAAGAATCGTGTCAAAAAGTACAACTACTCCATAAGAAATAATTGACTTCAAACCCAGGAAACAGAAAGATGGATAGAGATTTAAAAACAGCCTGTCAAAGATGGATAGGGAGAGAAATACCGCTTAGATTAACGATATCACCCTGGTTTTATGGCAAACTGTGTACCTGCAACCCCGGTTGTCCCTGCAAACTGGCCATCCTAAATTAGAAAAGATTGTGTCACTTCAATTCTAGACGAAATACCAAATAAGAAACCATTGAACGTACTCTTGGGCGTCTCTTCTTCTCGTCCTTAATTTAAGTGCAAACCCACCAACCAAACACCGCCTCCGAAATAGAGATTGTGCGTACTCTTCGGCCCCTCCTCTTCTCTTCCTTGATTTAACACCGCCTCAGGAAAAAGAAGAGAGAAACAGCTTTTCGGAAAGATTAAAACAGTTGCTCCACCACCAGCTTAAAGAGATAAATATAATGGGTCTCATTTATTTACCTATTTATCTTCTTCTTTGCATTCGGCAACAAAATAAAATCGACTAGTCGAACAATTCTCTCACACGCACAGGAAAAAAGGTTGAAAAAAAAAGAAAAAACAAACAAAACAACACATCCATCAAAACCCATAAAGAAAAACCAACCAGCATGGCCATGCCGCAGAACAAACAAACCAAGACACTGCCGAATACAAAAGAGGCTGGGATGGAACTATTGTTGTAATTGTTTGCTTCTGGAATACTTTCTACTTTATGTACGCTCAATTTCCAACGGTCACTAAGTCAACTCAGATTTAAATTATTTTAAAGATTTTTGTGACGCCCGCTTTTTTCCTGCTTTTAAATCCACTACCCTTTTCTACTTTTACATCCACTGCCATTACCTTTCAAACTCTAAATAAGTAAATAAGTGTGAAATTGAGAATTGAATGATACAAGTAAATAAGTGTGAAATTGAGAATTGAATGATACAAGTAAATAAGTGTTTACATATAGGGATAATTTTTAAATTATATTGTTGTATTGAGTGTTTGGAGAGAATCAAGTGAATATATGAAGAGACAAAATAATTGTCCTCTATATGAAGGGTATTGAAATACAAAGTGGTCCTTAGTCTAAGTCTCTAAGGAGCAAATCTAGAAAACATGATGCCCCCAAGGAATATATGATTTGTCTCAATGCAAATTTGTTGGGAGCAAACTCTAAGCTAGGTAAGAGGGACCCTCAGGCTACAAGGAAATTGGAGTTTCGTCTACCGTAGGGGTTGAATGGACTCATCATTGCACTAGACATACAAGATATGAGTAGTGCTAAAGTTTGGGAGAAAGCAATTCTCTAGGCTCAAACCATGTGGACCGAAGGTAAGCTCTATAGTTATCGATACAAATAACCTTATTTATCTTGCCCTTGGAGAGATGAGGAACATTCACTAAAAAACTATGCAAGGTTGGTCTATCAATATTAAGGTCAACGAGATGAAGCAGTGAAGAGGTTGTCATATGCCAACATGAATTAATCACCTGCTCTACCTACTCCATACATAATTTGAGAACAAGATATGGATATCTAATAAGACTAGTCTATTAATTGCCCATTCATCAAAGCATGTGTATCATTATCACCATAGGAAAGATCACAGAAGCACTGAGTGGAGCTGTGCCAATTTTTGCAAGAATAATATCATGAAGCACTAACATATTGGCAAGAAGATATTTAGATAACATCGTGACAAGCACTCTCTCTATTTTGTTTTGATCTACTCCCTGAAGGTATATGGCTCTCGAACCTCACACCCATACAAGAGGGTAGGTGTGACCAATGGTTAAAAAAATGAGATATTTGATCAAATATCCAAAAATTGGTACTAAAAACATTGATTTTCCAAGAGCGGTGAGAGGTGCCTATGATTTCTTAATCTAATATGCTACTAAAGTCAAGTTAAAGCATGATATGGAGAAAAAAATCTCAATTGTAAGTTTAAAAAACTACTTAAACCTTTTTCACTATTATAAAACACTTTTAAAATCATTTTTAAAAGCTTTAACCTTTTTCAATTTTTTTTAAACCGGAACAGTTAATTTTTCTTCTGTAATTTTTACAAAGAAACTACTACTATCCTTCCATGTGTAGAGTTTAACATAAGAGAACGTCAAAAAAACATTTTACATTGCATAAAAAAACCTAGACTAATTGAGTTTCAAATTGGTGTCAATCATTGCTTGACAGTCCTCTTGGTTGAATTTCTCTGGTTGGTGAAGCAGGGGCTTCGAAACTTCACAGGAAGCTTGTTATCCTTCAAAGAGAATTGGGTCAAGCTACTCTGGGATGTCTGTATGATTGTGTTGGATGGTCTTACTAAGGGACCGGATCTGATCACAATGCTTGTTTGCCTTTCAAAGGACTATTGCCATTTCTTTGTCTCTCATAGCTTCCTTGTCTTGTAACTTATGTTCCAATTGGGCATGAGATGCACAAAGAGCCACCAATTCATGTTGTCGCAACGTCATCTTTCCCTTTAATATCCCCATTTCATAATTGTTGCAGTTGCAAAGCGGTTGGCTCCTTCGCCACATAGAGAGATTTAAACTAAGGCTGCAAGCATTAAATAGTAACATATGACAAATAAGAAACCCGATGAGACAAATGAGAGAGCTATTGCCAAGCAAATTCCATATTGGATCCATTGCTTTGTCATCAACTAGATTAAATGTCCAGGGCCTGGTGGCCAGGGGAGCGCACACGAGGAGCTGAAGGGCCATGATCGAAAATGGTGACAGAAGGTAGTATTGCAAATCATGGGCATCTAATGCATTTGGCATTTAGGTGAGGATCATGGGTTGAAGTCGGATAATAAATCATGATTCTTGGAAGTTATGTTTTTTTCCTTTCTCACCTTGGTGGCCATCCTATCTATCATATTCAAGTGTTTCCACTCTTCAAGAACATGGATATTGTTACCCCTCCCCCCATGCCTAGGGGTAATTGGAGGAGATCATGTCTCATGGTCCGCAATGAAGACGATGATCCTGACCATGATGATTACGAACATGTCCACATATATCAACCTGGTAGCCCCCCTCAGATTTCCTCTTCTACTTAAGATCATCCAAGCTCATCACATACATTCAACTCAATGTATGGGAGATGGTAAGTCAGTGTTAGCATGAGGTATATGTTGACTCAAAATCTCGTCACCTATTATTAAAACCCTACAAATGATTGTAAGGCCTATCTATATATTTATGATATAATATTAATAGGTGGGGTCCCCTAGAAGGAAAAAACACATAAATGATTATCTTCAAGCATCTTCCTCAAAACACTTACATATTTGCATATCAATGGTATTATGACGAAGCTTTGAAAGTCATTATGTGTGTGATTCTTGGCATGATTAGATGATGATATGGGTTGTTGCACTTCAATTTGGTACATGATAGTGATAATTGTTCTCTTCATTCTTTAACTTTTTGTGACATGGTACTTGTAAAATGTATGATCTTCCCTACTCCTATGATTACACGGTGCTCATGAGTTCAAAACATATAAACTTTACAGTTTACATTACCTATACAAATTTGACATATATGCAATGGGGTCAAAGTGTGACAAGTAAAAGCATGGCTACAAACCATATACATGTGGGAAGTTTTGATTCATATACAAAATTTGGTTATATGGTCAAGTTATGCACAAAATTTATGGTTATATGATTCTCAAAACTATTGTTGCAACAATGGTGATAAGCAAAAGGTGATGATAAGTATTAAAGTTATGGGCAAATGTTTGAAACTATGGTTTTGATATATAATGTGGTGCATATATTTTGAATGGTTATTAAATAGAATGTAATATATAGTATATATTGCATATGATTGAATGTGCAAACATAATAACCCTAGCATATTCGCATGAGTGCCAACTTGATTAGTTATTATTGTGAAGTGACAAGGTTTATGGCAATGGCTAAAGGGTGTTTGAGCGCATGGTTATGAGCTGACATAGCATATGGTATCAACCCCATGATCGGTTTATATGATATGAGATATATGGTGAATGTGTTAAAAGCTTGTGTGAATTGTTGAAATGTTGAGTTGGCATGCACATACGAGTTATGGTTAGGAGGCTGACTTGATGGTTTGGCCATGCATTCAATTCACATGTACGTGGGCAATTAATTCGATACCCTCACAATTTACCACCTCCTTTTCTTTGGTTTTGGGGCATTTTGGTTATGTTGTGATTGTAGAGAAAGAAGATCTTGAGCTAGCTTTGAAACCTTGCTCATGGAATTTGCATCAATCATTTTTTCCATAACAATATTATAAAAAAGGTAGCAAGGCCATGTATGTACATGTCGTTTTGTTGAGCATCTTATGCATGCATTTTGCAAAGAAATAATTTAGTAATGGCTCTGTGTTCTTGACTGGTATTGAGTGTGTTTCTCTCTCTCCATGCTTTTCGCTCTTAATGAAATAATTGTTCAAGGGTTTCTGTTTTAAAAGAAAATGAGATAGTTACTTTGCATTGAGTGTCTTTCCCACTTCATGCATTATTTCAATTTCCATTTTTGGTTGTTGAAGCTAAACCCATCTGACATAAATGTATTGAGTTCTGAGTTTGAATCCTTGGATAATTTCAGTGATATTTGATATGCTAGCCTTTGAAAACCCTTCATTTTGTTGAAGTGAATTATGGTTTCAAGCCACACTAGTCATATTGGATGTGGGTCTTATGTCATTTGGAGTCCTGGGTTAAAAAGATTTATCAGTATATAAATGACCACCTGGCCTTGGTTTATTTTTGGACAAGTGTGCAGTTGTGTAAAAGTTTGTGATCAACATTATAGTGCTTTGTCTTTGTTGAGTCAGAACTAGGTTTTGAACCTATAACCTTAACATATGTGTGAATGGATAAAATAAATATGCACAGGTCATTTGCTTTATACAACCAACAAAGGTTATCATTGACTTTGGTTATTTGGGTTTGAATTTGTGCCCATATTGGGGATAGTTAGTTCTTGAATGAATTGTTCGTCCATATATTTGCAACTAGAAATGGTTTGTGTCGACTCTTATTGTTTGTTGGGTCCGAGTTGAATTCTAGGTTTAAAATTTTGTATGGATATATAAAGAGTTTTAATTTATTTTGAAGTGAATAAATGTATTGTTATGCATAAGCTTCACAACCAACATCAAAATTTCTTATTTGTGTTGAGTGTAATTCAAGTTTCGAACTCATAATCATATGGAAGATAATTGGTTTTTGGATTGAGTTTAAGAGTCGACATGAGTTTTTTTTTTTAACCAAGCATGGGGTTTCAATTTCGAGCTTTGGTTGATCAACTCTATTCTTTGGATGGTTGTCTGTTTGTATTGGTTTTCAACCCTGACTATGTTTAGTTTGAAATAAATGATGTGGCTACACACATCCTCTATTGATAGTATTTTAAAATATTTTGATGGTCGTGATATGCTACAACACTATGCCCATTTTTGGATGCATTAATGTATATTTTATGAGTTGTGTTCCTTTCATTGGCCACGACATCCCTTTGAAATTATGGTTGGTATAATTGAGATAGCTTAAGCTGCATTTCTCTTGAACTTACTTACTTCAATATATACTCTAGTCATTTGACCTTTTTGGCGAATCTAGAACATTCATAATCTTTGATAGTTGATGTTGGTTAAACATGTTAAGATTGATGCTTCAAGTTAGATTGTTGAATAAAATTATAATGTGTGTTTTGGGAAATAAATGAAAGGTCTGATATATGGATTTAAAGTTTGTTTGTCTTTATGTAAACATGGCATTACCCCCTCATCTTATACCACTTTCCATAAATTATTCCCAAATATCCCAAAACACATTTCATTAAAAAATTCATGAAATAACTCACCCTTGTTGATATAATTGATTATAATTTAAACTTTTGAAGTGAACCTTTTTATCCCCAAATTTTATGGATAACTGAGGAGGTGATGTCTAGAGGCCCTCAGGTTGTAGACATGGATTGTTGAGAGACCATATGACTAGTAGTGTCCACTTGCACATATGAAAACTCGCTTCACCACCACACTTTGGATCCATCATCAGGGCATCCACCACACCATCTAGCTTCTAGAAGGCATTTGTGTCTTTCTCCATGCAGTACAAGTGAGGTATTGTGGCAGGTAATCACCCTAATATTTGAGGCATTTAAGCATGTTGTATTGAAGTTTCTTTTGATTATAGAACACATGCTTGGACATTATGATTTTGACCTTGTTTCACCTTGGTGAGTGTGATCGATTTCCTAGTAAGTGGCGAACTTTTGGGGAAGAGGTGAAATTGGGGGTCCCTTGAGGGGTCATCGTACCATTCACAACCATACTTATCACTTTCTACTCATTATATTCCCATCACATTACCTTATTCTAGGCTTTATGGTTTTAGTGACCCAAGAAGGGCTAAAGGCCTAGAGGGATGATGGTTGGAAAAAGATAAAATCCTAAAATATAAACCTTCTAGATGCTCTCCCAGACAGGTCTTGAGAATGATGAACTTCTTCTCTTAAAATAATTGAAGACCTGCAAAGGATCAAACACATAATAAATATCCCGCTTGAAAGAAAGACTAACACAAGTGCGTTATAACGCTTTGATGGTTACCCCTATGGCACTTTGTGGACCTCTTCTTTCAAGTGACATTGTGTTACTGCCCCAACAAGATTTGTATTATCTATTGGGAGTGCACACGTGTTTGGATCATAAATTAATTAATAAATGTCAATCAATGGGCTTAGAAAAAGGTTGCATTGAAAAGGAAGGTGCAACACACCCTCTACAAAGGCACCCATAGATGAGATAATACGAGCCCTTGTATGATGAAACACATTGACCTATGAAATATAAACCCCCCTATCCACCTCATCATCCACTACATGGCCTTGAAGGGGCATCCTTGGAAGCACCCCCTACTTGAGGGTTTCGGTATATCCAATGGGACTCTTATGACACCCCTCCCATACCTAAACTTGGTCAATTGTATAGGGTATTTGAGCACTTGTTTAATTTGATGAGGTAGTTTTGATGCACATGTTTAGGTGCCTTGTTTATTAGATGTGGTTTTCACTTTCCATGATATTTTTGACTTGAGATCCTTGGAGGTTGTGCCCATTTGTTTTGCAGGACCTTGCTTGGTGGACAATTTTGGAGGAACAAGCCTAGCTTGGGCTTCCATGGGGCTTGAAGCCCACAGGTTGGATGCCAAGGGCCCGCATACCGAATGAAGATCACATGTTGTTGGAGGGCTAGAAGACACCTTGGATGACCTCACCATGCCCTCACAAGTCAAACGATTTGCTTTGGAGGCTTAAAATGTCACCTTAAGGGGCTTGACGTCATGCTTGAGGGAGCTTGAGGTGGTAATGAGGACACATGGCACAATTTGGAGGAAGGAAGTCTTGAAACAAGACGAAAAGGCAAGGGTTGAGGACACATGGCTTTTGGAAGCCTAGCACACCCTTTTCCAAGCTCAATGACTTAACCAAAGTGCCAACACATGGCCTCAAAGGAGGTTGGCGTCATCTTTTTAGGTTTTTCCTTGTGCAATTTCAAATTTTAGTTGAATTAAATAATATTGTCTTTGTAAAGGGGTAAGATAAGGGTTGTTGAATCTTTATCTTATGTTTTACCCTATGTTTTATGGATAAACATACTTGAGAACATTTTGTATAAACAAATGACATCTCTATTTCATTTTGATATATAGCTCTCCCATTGTGAGAAGTATTTGACTGCAATTTTCTCCCTCCTTGGGAAATCTCTATCTCTTGTGCTTTTTGTTGGTGGAAGAAGTAGAGTGCTACCTCTCTTGGAGATTTTCTCTTCCATTTATGGTGGATTTATCTTGGTAAGAGGAGGTTTATCTTGTCATTTCTTGGACTAGGTAAGGATTTTATGTTGTTGATGCATCATTGCTTGGTTACAAGTTTGATTTGATAGACTTATTGGGGAGTATAAGGATTTACAACCCCACCATTTTCTATCATTTTTCTCTAGAAATTATTTGTTGTGCAAGGTTTTACTAGGATACGTAAAAGTGTTTACACCCTCCTAGTACTTCCTAGTTGACATTGCTTTCCTTGGGGAGTAAAAGGGTTTACACCCCCAAGGAGGTAGCTCTTGTTATCTCTTCATTCATTTGAATCCATCACCCAATATCTAAAAGGCACTTGATCAAATTTCATTGGAGAAATAAAATCTTGCATTGGTTAACATAAAAACTCAGGATTTTGAGATTGTCTAAGTTGGATTCATTTATATGATTTATATGTTTGGTTGAGCCACTAGGGCGTCACCTTTGGATAAGTACTTCTTCATGTTGTTATAAATTTGTATCTACATTCATTAGGGTTGCATAAACCTTAATACAACTTTCTTAATAACTCCTAATTCAACCGTCAAAAATTGTTAGAAGTTTGCCCCTATATTTTCCTAACCCTAACGCACTTTTTGGGTGGACTACTTGTGATTTTTGGTGGCTGATTTATCTATTGTAATAACTTGTTTTTTATATCCATAAAGCTGATAATTACTTCTACAGAACTTGTTTACAACAACCTTGCATTATTGCTAAAGTTTTATGCTATCTTATTGAGCTAAACTAGTCATTTGCTAGCTTGTCTCTTGTACTTTTTACTAAACTTTGAGAAAAAAAATTGTGCAGCTATCATTATCATTTTATTGCTGATATAAATCATTGTTTACTTTTTCAATTAGGGACAACAAGCTTAACTTGCTTGTCCACCTAACATTATACACATATACTTGGCTTGTTCTTGTGTCTCGGGTAGGTACGTCACTCTACACAGGTTCTCTCACCTCTTGGAAAACTTTGGCTACCACCAAGACCTTTATTCAAGTCATTCCTCACTTAGTATATCGACCTATAGAGGCATTCATTCATACATCTCACTTTTTGTCTCATTTTCCCCTAGGGTCACCCAGGATTCCCCCCTTGAGGTGACCACTTCACCTCTAAAGTGACGGGAACACCTATCTAAGGTGATAGTGGGTAGGTGCTCTC
Source organism: Picea engelmannii (assembly GCA_009831015.1). Classification (NCBI taxonomy): domain Eukaryota; kingdom Viridiplantae; phylum Streptophyta; class Pinopsida; order Pinales; family Pinaceae; genus Picea; species Picea engelmannii. The sequence goes on from ML811989.1 coordinate 72,767, forward strand.
TTAGTTGTTTCCACCTTGTGGTTTGGGTCAAGATTTTCCCAACCTACAACTTGTGCAATAACAAACCTATTAAGAGAACATTTTTGCATAAGTCAGCAAGATGATGTATGAGTAGCTTATTCTTTTGACATAGATATATGTCTTGAATATATTGGGTGGATACATGAAACATTCAAGCATATTTGAATGTTGAAAAATGGTTTATAAAGTACGTTGATATGAACTTTATTCAAATGAAAATGATATAAGTTATTTGAACATAATTGATTGAAATAGTTATGAACGTTTATTTTATCATGCATTCCTGTCATCTATAACATTTTTCATAAATTACAAATCCCTTTTCATTACTCTATCATTTGTAATTCCATTCCCATTCATTCCCCATGTTTAAAGAGATTAGTGGCTAATTATATTGAGGAATTTGGTAAAGTATGCACAGTTTGAATGATAGAACAACAAGTAGAGAAAAGACACCTTATGATGTTCCTCCCTATTTTCCTTATTCCCTTTCATATTCCCTTGACATGCTTGATTTCTTGGTCAATTCAAAGCCATTGTTAAGTTATTTGAAGGAAAAATAGTATCTAATGTTTAATATATTGTAACTTGTATATATATATATATATATATATATATATATATATATATATATATATATATATATATATATATATATATATATATATATAT
>ML811989.1:81803-102464 GCA_009831015.1 Picea engelmannii
AATTGGAGTTTCGTCTACCGTAGGGGTTGAATGGACTCATCATTGCACTAGACATACAAGATATGAGTAGTGCTAAAGTTTGGGAGAAAGCAATTCTCTAGGCTCAAACCATGTGGACCGAAGGTAAGCTCTATAGTTATCGATACAAATAACCTTATTTATCTTGCCCTTGGAGAGATGAGGAACATTCACTAAAAAACTATGCAAGGTTGGTCTATCAATATTAAGGTCAACGAGATGAAGCAGTGAAGAGGTTGTCATATGCCAACATGAATTAATCACCTGCTCTACCTACTCCATACATAATTTGAGAACAAGATATGGATATCTAATAAGACTAGTCTATTAATTGCCCATTCATCAAAGCATGTGTATCATTATCACCATAGGAAAGATCACAGAAGCACTGAGTGGAGCTGTGCCAATTTTTGCAAGAATAATATCATGAAGCACTAACATATTGGCAAGAAGATATTTAGATAACATCGTGACAAGCACTCTCTCTATTTTGTTTTGATCTACTCCCTGAAGGTATATGGCTCTCGAACCTCACACCCATACAAGAGGGTAGGTGTGACCAATGGTTAAAAAAATGAGATATTTGATCAAATATCCAAAAATTGGTACTAAAAACATTGATTTTCCAAGAGCGGTGAGAGGTGCCTATGATTTCTTAATCTAATATGCTACTAAAGTCAAGTTAAAGCATGATATGGAGAAAAAAATCTCAATTGTAAGTTTAAAAAACTACTTAAACCTTTTTCACTATTATAAAACACTTTTAAAATCATTTTTAAAAGCTTTAACCTTTTTCAATTTTTTTTAAACCGGAACAGTTAATTTTTCTTCTGTAATTTTTACAAAGAAACTACTACTATCCTTCCATGTGTAGAGTTTAACATAAGAGAACGTCAAAAAAACATTTTACATTGCATAAAAAAACCTAGACTAATTGAGTTTCAAATTGGTGTCAATCATTGCTTGACAGTCCTCTTGGTTGAATTTCTCTGGTTGGTGAAGCAGGGGCTTCGAAACTTCACAGGAAGCTTGTTATCCTTCAAAGAGAATTGGGTCAAGCTACTCTGGGATGTCTGTATGATTGTGTTGGATGGTCTTACTAAGGGACCGGATCTGATCACAATGCTTGTTTGCCTTTCAAAGGACTATTGCCATTTCTTTGTCTCTCATAGCTTCCTTGTCTTGTAACTTATGTTCCAATTGGGCATGAGATGCACAAAGAGCCACCAATTCATGTTGTCGCAACGTCATCTTTCCCTTTAATATCCCCATTTCATAATTGTTGCAGTTGCAAAGCGGTTGGCTCCTTCGCCACATAGAGAGATTTAAACTAAGGCTGCAAGCATTAAATAGTAACATATGACAAATAAGAAACCCGATGAGACAAATGAGAGAGCTATTGCCAAGCAAATTCCATATTGGATCCATTGCTTTGTCATCAACTAGATTAAATGTCCAGGGCCTGGTGGCCAGGGGAGCGCACACGAGGAGCTGAAGGGCCATGATCGAAAATGGTGACAGAAGGTAGTATTGCAAATCATGGGCATCTAATGCATTTGGCATTTAGGTGAGGATCATGGGTTGAAGTCGGATAATAAATCATGATTCTTGGAAGTTATGTTTTTTTCCTTTCTCACCTTGGTGGCCATCCTATCTATCATATTCAAGTGTTTCCACTCTTCAAGAACATGGATATTGTTACCCCTCCCCCCATGCCTAGGGGTAATTGGAGGAGATCATGTCTCATGGTCCGCAATGAAGACGATGATCCTGACCATGATGATTACGAACATGTCCACATATATCAACCTGGTAGCCCCCCTCAGATTTCCTCTTCTACTTAAGATCATCCAAGCTCATCACATACATTCAACTCAATGTATGGGAGATGGTAAGTCAGTGTTAGCATGAGGTATATGTTGACTCAAAATCTCGTCACCTATTATTAAAACCCTACAAATGATTGTAAGGCCTATCTATATATTTATGATATAATATTAATAGGTGGGGTCCCCTAGAAGGAAAAAACACATAAATGATTATCTTCAAGCATCTTCCTCAAAACACTTACATATTTGCATATCAATGGTATTATGACGAAGCTTTGAAAGTCATTATGTGTGTGATTCTTGGCATGATTAGATGATGATATGGGTTGTTGCACTTCAATTTGGTACATGATAGTGATAATTGTTCTCTTCATTCTTTAACTTTTTGTGACATGGTACTTGTAAAATGTATGATCTTCCCTACTCCTATGATTACACGGTGCTCATGAGTTCAAAACATATAAACTTTACAGTTTACATTACCTATACAAATTTGACATATATGCAATGGGGTCAAAGTGTGACAAGTAAAAGCATGGCTACAAACCATATACATGTGGGAAGTTTTGATTCATATACAAAATTTGGTTATATGGTCAAGTTATGCACAAAATTTATGGTTATATGATTCTCAAAACTATTGTTGCAACAATGGTGATAAGCAAAAGGTGATGATAAGTATTAAAGTTATGGGCAAATGTTTGAAACTATGGTTTTGATATATAATGTGGTGCATATATTTTGAATGGTTATTAAATAGAATGTAATATATAGTATATATTGCATATGATTGAATGTGCAAACATAATAACCCTAGCATATTCGCATGAGTGCCAACTTGATTAGTTATTATTGTGAAGTGACAAGGTTTATGGCAATGGCTAAAGGGTGTTTGAGCGCATGGTTATGAGCTGACATAGCATATGGTATCAACCCCATGATCGGTTTATATGATATGAGATATATGGTGAATGTGTTAAAAGCTTGTGTGAATTGTTGAAATGTTGAGTTGGCATGCACATACGAGTTATGGTTAGGAGGCTGACTTGATGGTTTGGCCATGCATTCAATTCACATGTACGTGGGCAATTAATTCGATACCCTCACAATTTACCACCTCCTTTTCTTTGGTTTTGGGGCATTTTGGTTATGTTGTGATTGTAGAGAAAGAAGATCTTGAGCTAGCTTTGAAACCTTGCTCATGGAATTTGCATCAATCATTTTTTCCATAACAATATTATAAAAAAGGTAGCAAGGCCATGTATGTACATGTCGTTTTGTTGAGCATCTTATGCATGCATTTTGCAAAGAAATAATTTAGTAATGGCTCTGTGTTCTTGACTGGTATTGAGTGTGTTTCTCTCTCTCCATGCTTTTCGCTCTTAATGAAATAATTGTTCAAGGGTTTCTGTTTTAAAAGAAAATGAGATAGTTACTTTGCATTGAGTGTCTTTCCCACTTCATGCATTATTTCAATTTCCATTTTTGGTTGTTGAAGCTAAACCCATCTGACATAAATGTATTGAGTTCTGAGTTTGAATCCTTGGATAATTTCAGTGATATTTGATATGCTAGCCTTTGAAAACCCTTCATTTTGTTGAAGTGAATTATGGTTTCAAGCCACACTAGTCATATTGGATGTGGGTCTTATGTCATTTGGAGTCCTGGGTTAAAAAGATTTATCAGTATATAAATGACCACCTGGCCTTGGTTTATTTTTGGACAAGTGTGCAGTTGTGTAAAAGTTTGTGATCAACATTATAGTGCTTTGTCTTTGTTGAGTCAGAACTAGGTTTTGAACCTATAACCTTAACATATGTGTGAATGGATAAAATAAATATGCACAGGTCATTTGCTTTATACAACCAACAAAGGTTATCATTGACTTTGGTTATTTGGGTTTGAATTTGTGCCCATATTGGGGATAGTTAGTTCTTGAATGAATTGTTCGTCCATATATTTGCAACTAGAAATGGTTTGTGTCGACTCTTATTGTTTGTTGGGTCCGAGTTGAATTCTAGGTTTAAAATTTTGTATGGATATATAAAGAGTTTTAATTTATTTTGAAGTGAATAAATGTATTGTTATGCATAAGCTTCACAACCAACATCAAAATTTCTTATTTGTGTTGAGTGTAATTCAAGTTTCGAACTCATAATCATATGGAAGATAATTGGTTTTTGGATTGAGTTTAAGAGTCGACATGAGTTTTTTTTTTTAACCAAGCATGGGGTTTCAATTTCGAGCTTTGGTTGATCAACTCTATTCTTTGGATGGTTGTCTGTTTGTATTGGTTTTCAACCCTGACTATGTTTAGTTTGAAATAAATGATGTGGCTACACACATCCTCTATTGATAGTATTTTAAAATATTTTGATGGTCGTGATATGCTACAACACTATGCCCATTTTTGGATGCATTAATGTATATTTTATGAGTTGTGTTCCTTTCATTGGCCACGACATCCCTTTGAAATTATGGTTGGTATAATTGAGATAGCTTAAGCTGCATTTCTCTTGAACTTACTTACTTCAATATATACTCTAGTCATTTGACCTTTTTGGCGAATCTAGAACATTCATAATCTTTGATAGTTGATGTTGGTTAAACATGTTAAGATTGATGCTTCAAGTTAGATTGTTGAATAAAATTATAATGTGTGTTTTGGGAAATAAATGAAAGGTCTGATATATGGATTTAAAGTTTGTTTGTCTTTATGTAAACATGGCATTACCCCCTCATCTTATACCACTTTCCATAAATTATTCCCAAATATCCCAAAACACATTTCATTAAAAAATTCATGAAATAACTCACCCTTGTTGATATAATTGATTATAATTTAAACTTTTGAAGTGAACCTTTTTATCCCCAAATTTTATGGATAACTGAGGAGGTGATGTCTAGAGGCCCTCAGGTTGTAGACATGGATTGTTGAGAGACCATATGACTAGTAGTGTCCACTTGCACATATGAAAACTCGCTTCACCACCACACTTTGGATCCATCATCAGGGCATCCACCACACCATCTAGCTTCTAGAAGGCATTTGTGTCTTTCTCCATGCAGTACAAGTGAGGTATTGTGGCAGGTAATCACCCTAATATTTGAGGCATTTAAGCATGTTGTATTGAAGTTTCTTTTGATTATAGAACACATGCTTGGACATTATGATTTTGACCTTGTTTCACCTTGGTGAGTGTGATCGATTTCCTAGTAAGTGGCGAACTTTTGGGGAAGAGGTGAAATTGGGGGTCCCTTGAGGGGTCATCGTACCATTCACAACCATACTTATCACTTTCTACTCATTATATTCCCATCACATTACCTTATTCTAGGCTTTATGGTTTTAGTGACCCAAGAAGGGCTAAAGGCCTAGAGGGATGATGGTTGGAAAAAGATAAAATCCTAAAATATAAACCTTCTAGATGCTCTCCCAGACAGGTCTTGAGAATGATGAACTTCTTCTCTTAAAATAATTGAAGACCTGCAAAGGATCAAACACATAATAAATATCCCGCTTGAAAGAAAGACTAACACAAGTGCGTTATAACGCTTTGATGGTTACCCCTATGGCACTTTGTGGACCTCTTCTTTCAAGTGACATTGTGTTACTGCCCCAACAAGATTTGTATTATCTATTGGGAGTGCACACGTGTTTGGATCATAAATTAATTAATAAATGTCAATCAATGGGCTTAGAAAAAGGTTGCATTGAAAAGGAAGGTGCAACACACCCTCTACAAAGGCACCCATAGATGAGATAATACGAGCCCTTGTATGATGAAACACATTGACCTATGAAATATAAACCCCCCTATCCACCTCATCATCCACTACATGGCCTTGAAGGGGCATCCTTGGAAGCACCCCCTACTTGAGGGTTTCGGTATATCCAATGGGACTCTTATGACACCCCTCCCATACCTAAACTTGGTCAATTGTATAGGGTATTTGAGCACTTGTTTAATTTGATGAGGTAGTTTTGATGCACATGTTTAGGTGCCTTGTTTATTAGATGTGGTTTTCACTTTCCATGATATTTTTGACTTGAGATCCTTGGAGGTTGTGCCCATTTGTTTTGCAGGACCTTGCTTGGTGGACAATTTTGGAGGAACAAGCCTAGCTTGGGCTTCCATGGGGCTTGAAGCCCACAGGTTGGATGCCAAGGGCCCGCATACCGAATGAAGATCACATGTTGTTGGAGGGCTAGAAGACACCTTGGATGACCTCACCATGCCCTCACAAGTCAAACGATTTGCTTTGGAGGCTTAAAATGTCACCTTAAGGGGCTTGACGTCATGCTTGAGGGAGCTTGAGGTGGTAATGAGGACACATGGCACAATTTGGAGGAAGGAAGTCTTGAAACAAGACGAAAAGGCAAGGGTTGAGGACACATGGCTTTTGGAAGCCTAGCACACCCTTTTCCAAGCTCAATGACTTAACCAAAGTGCCAACACATGGCCTCAAAGGAGGTTGGCGTCATCTTTTTAGGTTTTTCCTTGTGCAATTTCAAATTTTAGTTGAATTAAATAATATTGTCTTTGTAAAGGGGTAAGATAAGGGTTGTTGAATCTTTATCTTATGTTTTACCCTATGTTTTATGGATAAACATACTTGAGAACATTTTGTATAAACAAATGACATCTCTATTTCATTTTGATATATAGCTCTCCCATTGTGAGAAGTATTTGACTGCAATTTTCTCCCTCCTTGGGAAATCTCTATCTCTTGTGCTTTTTGTTGGTGGAAGAAGTAGAGTGCTACCTCTCTTGGAGATTTTCTCTTCCATTTATGGTGGATTTATCTTGGTAAGAGGAGGTTTATCTTGTCATTTCTTGGACTAGGTAAGGATTTTATGTTGTTGATGCATCATTGCTTGGTTACAAGTTTGATTTGATAGACTTATTGGGGAGTATAAGGATTTACAACCCCACCATTTTCTATCATTTTTCTCTAGAAATTATTTGTTGTGCAAGGTTTTACTAGGATACGTAAAAGTGTTTACACCCTCCTAGTACTTCCTAGTTGACATTGCTTTCCTTGGGGAGTAAAAGGGTTTACACCCCCAAGGAGGTAGCTCTTGTTATCTCTTCATTCATTTGAATCCATCACCCAATATCTAAAAGGCACTTGATCAAATTTCATTGGAGAAATAAAATCTTGCATTGGTTAACATAAAAACTCAGGATTTTGAGATTGTCTAAGTTGGATTCATTTATATGATTTATATGTTTGGTTGAGCCACTAGGGCGTCACCTTTGGATAAGTACTTCTTCATGTTGTTATAAATTTGTATCTACATTCATTAGGGTTGCATAAACCTTAATACAACTTTCTTAATAACTCCTAATTCAACCGTCAAAAATTGTTAGAAGTTTGCCCCTATATTTTCCTAACCCTAACGCACTTTTTGGGTGGACTACTTGTGATTTTTGGTGGCTGATTTATCTATTGTAATAACTTGTTTTTTATATCCATAAAGCTGATAATTACTTCTACAGAACTTGTTTACAACAACCTTGCATTATTGCTAAAGTTTTATGCTATCTTATTGAGCTAAACTAGTCATTTGCTAGCTTGTCTCTTGTACTTTTTACTAAACTTTGAGAAAAAAAATTGTGCAGCTATCATTATCATTTTATTGCTGATATAAATCATTGTTTACTTTTTCAATTAGGGACAACAAGCTTAACTTGCTTGTCCACCTAACATTATACACATATACTTGGCTTGTTCTTGTGTCTCGGGTAGGTACGTCACTCTACACAGGTTCTCTCACCTCTTGGAAAACTTTGGCTACCACCAAGACCTTTATTCAAGTCATTCCTCACTTAGTATATCGACCTATAGAGGCATTCATTCATACATCTCACTTTTTGTCTCATTTTCCCCTAGGGTCACCCAGGATTCCCCCCTTGAGGTGACCACTTCACCTCTAAAGTGACGGGAACACCTATCTAAGGTGATAGTGGGTAGGTGCTCTCTTAGTTGTTTCCACCTTGTGGTTTGGGTCAAGATTTTCCCAACCTACAACTTGTGCAATAACAAACCTATTAAGAGAACATTTTTGCATAAGTCAGCAAGATGATGTATGAGTAGCTTATTCTTTTGACATAGATATATGTCTTGAATATATTGGGTGGATACATGAAACATTCAAGCATATTTGAATGTTGAAAAATGGTTTATAAAGTACGTTGATATGAACTTTATTCAAATGAAAATGATATAAGTTATTTGAACATAATTGATTGAAATAGTTATGAACGTTTATTTTATCATGCATTCCTGTCATCTATAACATTTTTCATAAATTACAAATCCCTTTTCATTACTCTATCATTTGTAATTCCATTCCCATTCATTCCCCATGTTTAAAGAGATTAGTGGCTAATTATATTGAGGAATTTGGTAAAGTATGCACAGTTTGAATGATAGAACAACAAGTAGAGAAAAGACACCTTATGATGTTCCTCCCTATTTTCCTTATTCCCTTTCATATTCCCTTGACATGCTTGATTTCTTGGTCAATTCAAAGCCATTGTTAAGTTATTTGAAGGAAAAATAGTATCTAATGTTTAATATATTGTAACTTGTATATATATATATATATATATATATATATATATATATATATATATATATATATATATATATATATATATATATATATATATATATATATATATATATATATATATATATATATATATATTGGGCCATTGATGCAATTTAGATGAGTTTCTTCAACCATTGCAACAATCGTTCTGGTAACAAGGGTAACATAGGAAACATAGGTAGAATGCTTAATGAATTTGGGCAAAGAGGCAGAAACAAAATAATGAGGTTCTCCATCCATTTTGATGCCAATTCGAAGGAATTCAATCAGCTAGTTCAAACCGGGTATTTGAACCTCGCTGGCCACACTACTTTTTAGCCACCTCGGGCACTTGTTATTCCTCTTTTGTAGCCTCCCATGCACACTCTGTCCATCTGCCTAGAAATTATAAAGCATCGTCCATTGAACCTCAACAAGATAGAGGAAAACGACCTTCCATTTATGTTAATTCTAATTCATCCGATACCTTTTCTTATATAGTCAAGACTCTTATTGCAAACTCGAAGATAATATGAGGAAAATAAAATTTGATGACATGCACCCAGAGATGTCAAAAGTGGAAGAAAAGAAAATTGTATTCGCTTAGTATTCTTAGACGAGGCTAGAACACCAATCACACCCTTGACGACAAAGCGAAATCTTAGGAGGACGCTTAGGATTTTTGTGATCAGGTTGGTAGTAGGAGTCAGTGGAAGCATGGACAAGCCTTACATCATGACACATCAACAAGAATTCATCTACAGCGCAACATCTTTAAGTAGTCTGGGGAAAGAAGAGAAATAGTTGACAACAACGAAGACTTCAGTGAAGACAATCAGGGGGAAGGTTAGCTGATAGAGGAACCCACAAAACCATGAATGTAAGTGTAGGAGGAATTTGGACTCTTCACTTTCCATGGAGCAGTGGGAGCATTACCGAGTGAATTGTTATGAGTTGCGGGTTGTGAACACTATGGAGGATTGGGCAACAGACTTACCTACTTCAAAAAACTCACAGTTGATCCAAGATAGTGTGTGGAGGCACTTACTCAACCATATTTGGAGACAAAAGTGGAAGAGGTAGGAGATGAATATTGACCCCCCGCAACAATCGTGAAATTTTGTAGGAAGGCCATGAGGATATATGAATTCCAACTAACTACGAAACAACTTGAAGAGTTAGGATGCACACCAAAGGAAGTTTGGTTGGTCTTGCGATACTTGTGCATGGAGAACAAGTTGAACACGATGTACCCCAATAGCCTTGGTGAAGGCTATTAGATACATTCTTCCTACTAAAAGAAGAATATGAAGATGTGTTGTCAGTAGAAAGAAACACGAATGGTGATGCCTAGTGAAGGTGTCATGGAAAAACTCAAGAAGGGAAGTTGTGAAATGATGTATAGGTTGTGGAGGCGACTTGCTAGACTAGGATAAGGGGTAGGACCTTGTCCAGAATCAAGAAGTTTGGCCAAGTGAGGAAAACATGTCGAGGTTGCAGTGGGCGACTCAACAATACCAAGAAGAATTGGACAAAATGAGGATGAGGCAGATAGAAAAAGGTTTGTTGGATGTGGAGACATACATTCTCTAGCGACAAATTAGAAAGTTGGATTGATCACCCAACTAGTTCAAAACTTGAGAGGATATAATGTACATGACACACAGAAGACATATTTGAAGTATCATAGACATCATGGGTCAGGAGCATCCAACACTTGGGAACATTTTGAAGAACTTCCAAAGGAGAGTTTTCCTTGATGAAGAACTTCCAAAGGAGAACAACAGTTGTTGAGTGGTGACAAGATTCAGAGATAGGGCAAAGGCACCATGGAGATCAATGGATGTTTCCAAGGATGGCAACAATTTGAAGTGGGGGAGGATGTAAGGTCTCCCATGACACCCATCGAGCACATGCACTCCTTAAGTAGACTTTGGGACAAGTCGGACAAGAGAACACAAGGTGCATGCGATTGGTTGGATGAACGAAGACATGTGGTTGTGGGCAGGAGCACCTTGGACGCACAAGGGTGACATGTGACACCAAAGGGGGCACACATGTTACTTGCCTTAGATAGTTGATGGAGACTTGGGTTTCATTTGGGCAAGGATGAGGTGACTTGGACTCATGCCCAAGGAGTAGACCCACCTGCCCTTAGAAGCATGGGTGCATTGAGGAGGTTGGATGAACCCATCGACACACACACATAGTCTCATCAATTGACACAAGGAAACACATAAGGAAAGGGGCACGTTGGTCCAAGAGACATGATAGTTGATGGGCGCACAGGCTCATTTGTGTGCACCAAGTTCATGAAGGGGTGCAATGAGTTGTTTGAGTGTGATGGTTTGTGAAGGGGCACGACACACCCAATTAGATGAGATAACTTGCGTTGGTGACCCTTGGAGTCCCTATAAGAGAACAAGGGCGCACAACCAAGGAAGGCATATTTTTGCAACAAGAAGATATTTGGAGAGAACAAGTCTGAGGCAAAATCCTGAGGCAAGGAAAAACTAAGGCAGAGTTGCAAAGATGGAAGACAAGTAGCCAAGGGTGGGATGCACTAGGATATTTTGGTGGAAGTATGAAACACAAGACTGAGTGAGGCATGTGTGAGGTAGAACCAAAGTCTATGTTAACTTAGTGAAGTCTGCAGCAGAGAAGGGACAATAAGTCTGCAGTTGGGCGCACATTTGGGATGCACCGTAGGAGGTTGCGAAGATGGTTACGACAGAGAGTCTTAGTGTGATGAATCTGTGTATGAGTTTCTTGGTGAGATTAGGTAAGTTGGGTGACCCTGTCAAGTTGTAAACCGAGTCGCAATAACAAGAATTAGTCGGGTGTTAGGCGTGTTTTGTGTCACCCGCACTATTTATGTGTTTGTCTCTTATTTGTTTCGTAATTGTTATCTTGGTTTATCATGTTCTTGGATGCATGATTAAATGTCTAAATGTTAAAGTTGTTAACAAGATTGTCTAAGTATACAAGTGAGTTGCACAGAGTTAGAGTGTGACTCCCTCATAGCCTAGAACAGAGTATGGGTATGCTCTAAGTGAAGAGGTGTAGTCCGGACAAAGTATTATTGGTGTTTCCAAGCATCCAATTAAGAACCGTCGTCATGTCGCATGCCCTCGGAAAGTGAATGATCGCAATATTTGAATATGCGTCTTGTGGGGTCATGGTACTCCCAAAAGTGGCTTTGAATGTAATTAGTTTATGATATTTTCTGGTAAATCCTAAAAAGAGTGAATAAGTATCTAAATTGTATTCTACATTTTTCCTTATAATTGAGGAAGGTGTTAAGGCTTGCATCCAAGCCATTAGGCCACTAAATTTCCAACATGGGGATGTGGTGTGTTAGTTGTTCCCTTTCTCTTGTTAGGAACAAAGCCTTGGAATGTATCTACAACCTACCCATGGAGTCTATCCATGGATGAGATGAATTTTGTAAGATCTCCACATATAAATTTTATGATGACAAGGGTACGGTTTGCTAGTTACAACAACTCACTATCCTACCCAAGGAACCAACCAATAAGATTAGAGATTTCAATTTCAAAATAAAAAATCACATTCTTCGAATTTCTGAAACCAAATGCATGCAACTTGAATTGAATTTTGAATTATGCTTAACAATGTTGGGCCTTGCAATGTCATTCCATACATGTAGAGTATAGAAAACACCTATGAATGATACCTACTAAAAAACCTTAGAGATAAAGAATAATGTGTTGTATGCCTTGATGAATGTTGTTATTGATGCAAAGCCATTGTAAATGTACCCCCTTTGGATAAAAAGAGGCCTATGGTTCCAATTGCTAACCTCAAATTCCTATCAAATTCCACCAATCCATAATTAGAGAGCATCTGCAGTGTCGCCCAAAAATTGACAATTAACTTCATTAATTGCAAAGAATAGTTGAAGATAAAATAGACAAAGGGAGTTTTACCTAAGTGCACTTGCCGAAGATAAAATGGTGAAACTTTTCAATAACTTTTACAAGAGTATAAGTATGTTTTTCAATCAAAGTATATTTGAATTCATCATCTAAGAAGCTCTGTCTCATGTAAGCTATTGGTTTCTCATAATTTTGATCATCTTTCTGAAGAAGAATATCAAATTTTGGATTTTCCAAAACAGGGGAAAAACTAGTTGCTTTCTTGATTTCTGTGAAATCTTTTCAGTGCCATCATTCCATGAAAATCATCGATCTTGTTGTATCATATTATGAATAGGATTTACCACTCTAGCAAAATCAGGAATGAATCTTCTAACAACATTGATTTTACCCATAAAAGATTGAATTTCTTTTTTAGAAGAAGGGGCTTGAAGATTTTGTTTTGCAATAACCCTCTCTAGGTCAATATTGATTCCTAAATCAGAAATAATATGACCAACAATCTTACATTCAATAACACCAAAAAATGATTTTGTAGGATTCAAGGACATTTCGATTTTTCTGCAACAAAGGAAAACTTTTCTTAGATGATCAAAGTGATATTGTTGGTTTCTAGAATAGATAGTTAAATCATCAAGATAGATTTGGATAATTTTACTGATAAGATCATCAAAGTCTATTTGCATAGCTCCTTGAAAGGTATCACTTGCATTAGTTAGACCGAAAGGCATTCTTTCATAAGAAAATTAAGGTGACCCAACGAGTGGTGAATGTGGTTGTGTACTTGTTATACCTCTTGACTCGAATCTGATTATAACCTGAAAATCCATCAAGAAGGGTCATCATTTGTGATCTTGAAACTTGTTGTAAAATTAGGTCCATGTTAGGAAGAGGAAAATTGTCTTTCACACTTGCCCTATTTGATGCACAAAAATCAACGCATAGTCTTATATCACCATTCTTCTTCCACACTAGGACAAGGTTAGATACCCACTCAAAATACTTTATAGGAAAGATAATGTGAGCATTGATAATCTTTTCAACTTCCTTTCTAATAGTAGTTTCTAAGACAGGATTAATAGACCTTTTTCTTTGCCTTACCAATTTTGCTTCTTCTTTGATAGGAATAGCATGTTGAATAATGTTAGGATTAAAACCACATAGATCCTCATATGACCAAACAAAGACATGCTTAAATTCACAGAATAGATCCATGAATTTTTGTTTTTCTTCCTTTGAACATTGGGCTCCAATATTTAAAATCTTTGGGTCTCCTTGAGTCTCAATGTTCACCGAAGTTGTACTTCCAATTTTTCTTTTTGACTCCTCGTCTTCATTTTCCTTTTTGTTTTCAACATAACTAGACGAGAATGAACTCTCTAGAGGATTCAATCCTTTAGGAAACGTATTATCTTCTAGAGTTATAATTTCCTTTCCTTTCCATGGCTCATTCTGCAAAAAGGCACATATACTTTCATCATCAGGAAAAACTTGCCATGATTCTACATTATCACGAAAGTGGGGATGATATAATAATAATAATAATAATAATCTGATTTTAAGGTCATGACTAAGACAAACACCAAATTGGCATATGCCACCCCCTTGTTTGTGGGAACAAGGGACCCCCTCCACGCAATAATTTGACTGTTAAAGTCTACGAAGGTATACATACCCTACCCCCCTCTGGATTTGAACTTGTGACCTCATAGGAGGAAACACATGTTATTAACCATTAGTCCCACTCAATCCTAATGGTTAAATGTGTAATCAAGCCTCTGAGGAAGTCATTGCCTTGTAGGAATCGCTGCAAAAACAACAAGCCTATCAACAATAGAATTCAAATCTCTCCTAATATGAGTGATGTTAAAAGATAAAATATTAGAGATTAAATACCACATTGCATGTGTATACCTTTTAAGTAACTTGTTTGAGGGGGGTATAAATTCTTCTAACCATATTCACAACAAGTTCTGAATCCCCAAAAATAGTAATATGATATCAGCCAATATTGAAAGAATTTTCAATTCCAGGAAACAAGGCTTCAAATTATGTGACATTGTCAGTACAAGCAAATTCCAGTTTGTATGAAAAATTATGAATCTTTCCCACGAGAGAATACAATACTATTCATGCTCTATTACCATCATTTGAGCAAGCACCATCAAAATTCATGTGCCCCACTCCATCTTCAGGATCTGCAAGGGGTGAAATGTAATTATTATATTCTTCCAAAAAAACAGTATACACCCATATCTTCCTCGACATAATTTACATGAGGTTGTGGAATACTTTCTATGTAAAGCAAGATTCGTTCTTCCTAGAGAAAAATGACATTATTTTCATTCTTGGGAAGGGACATGTGTGTCCCATCTAGTGAAATATATCCACCACTCAATGATTTCCAGTCTCTTCCCAAAATGATGGAATAGTTGTTGACTAACATGTCAATCACTTAAATATTACAAGTGGTTTTTATTTCTGGGTGAGCACACAAAACTAAGGTCACGTCGTTGATTTCTCCTATGGTGGCTTGTTGTTGACTATTGTAAGACAACATGCTCTTTGAATTTTTATTTGTACATGAAAGACCCAATTCTTCCATGAAGATCTTAGACACAACATTAGGACCTAATCTGCCATCAATTAGACAACAATGAGCAATTTTGTCCATAAAATTTATATATATATAGAAGGGAGGACTTTTGACATAACTTCTAGGATTATATACACCTACTTTATTTATGTACATGCCTTATTCATTCTATTCTCCAGTTAAATTGGCTATGGTGGAAGTTTTACCTTCCATGAAGTCCTTTAAATGCCTTTGTTGTTTAGGGACGATGACCATATCCAATAAAGATGCATCTTATTTTATTGTAGCTAGTTGTTTCAAAATATTGTACTTGGATGAAGAAGAAGAGTTGGAAACCTCTTCACTTTGGGTACCCCTTACAACCTAAGGGTTAGCCTATCAAGAGGATGAGCTAGGAGAAAAAATACTCTTGGGAAGACCACCCTTTTCCTTGTTTGCAGAAGATTTGTTTCAACTATTAACCAACATGAGATCCTCTTCTTGATCCCAATCTTAGGAAACAATATTTGTATCATCTCTTTTGTCAAAGATATGGTCTCTTGCACTCTTTTTGATCTCACAAGTATTTTCATCGTGACTATTTTCACAAAAATTGCACCAAGTTCTTAGAAGGATAGCCTTATGATGAAAGTTATTAGTTTGATTACTAAAGGTGGCTTGAGCAGAAGTATCAGCTGGAGCAGAGGTGGAAGTCACCCCTTTTTTTTTAAAAACAATCATCTGATTGCTCATATCCTAAACCAATTGCAACATAGTTGACATATGATTCTATTTGACAAAGTCTTCAATAGGAAGACCTATTCTTGCCAATTGTTCTTCAAATTCTAAACAAGTTTGTATTGCAGATCCCAGAGTGTTAGCACTCTCCTCCTCTAGCCTATGATGATAGGTAGCAGGAAAGGTGTTATAATAGTGCATTAATGCATCTTGATTATGAAGTCTAATGATTTATGGAATTTAATTGTATAGTTTGGTGAAACAAAAATTGAAAGATTTAATAGTCTCACATTTATTATAGACAAGATTGTTGTAATATCTAAGCAAATTTACTGGACTTTGAGGTTATTAGTAGGTTGATCTGAACCAATACGATAATTCATCCCATGTTGAAAATATATTGGGCAGTAATTCAAAGAAATCAATCGCAGTCTTTCCTTCCAAATAATTGACAAACAGTCTCATACAAGTATCATTTTCATTTGCTCCAATATTATGCCATGCATTTTAAAAAGCAATAAGATGTTCATTAACTGAAATAGTTCCACTACCAGAAAAATTGGGCAAATGATCTTTGAATTTTGGAAGAAGTGTAGTGGCTGGAGCTAAACCTAAGGGAGAAGACATATACCATGGAGTGGCATTTGTATCCTCCGCAAATTTAAATAAATCGTATTGTTTGATGACTTTAGCATGATTTGTAGTTGACACGACAGGATTGTAGTGATTGTAAATGCTTTCAATTAGAGAAAACGTTGAAGGTCCTGATGAAGAAGATCCACTTATACCACCAAAACCACAGGAAGAAGTCATTGTAGGTTGCCTAGGAGGAAAATATATTGAAATACTTGTTACTTCAGATGAAGAATCTGAAAAATATCGTCTAATCCTTGGCTAAAGATTTTCTAAAACTTCCTTTTTCCTTCCTATTTCAAAGAGAGGATCAAATTTAGGAGGTTGGCCTCTTGATTTTCCTGATAAACAATATTGAGTGGACATAAGACTACAATTTACTAAGGAGGCCTATTTTGAGCTTGCCTTTGAAGGGTTTCTCTATGATCTTGAATCTCAATATTGTGAGCTATAATTTCCCAAGAACGTTCAAGTTCTTCGTGGGTATGAGTAGTTTCAAGAATAAAATTAAAAACACATGATACAATACTTCTTTGATCAGGAAACCTTAAATTAGGTTGTTGTCGGGTAGGCAAAGTCATTAATCAAAATGGGAAAAAAAAAAGAACTAGAGAGTAAAAGATGCTCCATAGTATGGTCACCAAATAATTGTTGAGGCGAGGAATGGCTATATCCTCACTCAAGCATTTTCAAATCCCACTAGGCTAGGTGAGATAGGCGGGATTATCGCCCTGAGTTTATAGCCTTTTCAAAAATAACAATCAGTCATCAAGAAATAAGTTCTTGGGCTTGATGTTATTATCAAATTTATAAGCTTCGCTATAAAATAAAATTTAAAAGAATAGAAAGAGTGTTTGTAAATGAAATTTGAAAAGAATTAACTGAACAAATATAAGATAACACACATTTGAAAACCAGTACACAACAAATCTCAAATTGAGAAGAAATCAGAAAATGATTTTATTGACATATTTCCTGAGTTACATCCAAGTTTCTATTTACAAACCTCTGCGAGGGTTTGGATCGGAATTAGAATTAGAAGTCTAGGATCTAATTTTGAATCATACAAAGACAACTAGTGTGTAAAAGAAAAATACCAAGACTGAAATAAACTGGATCAATTCAAGTTACAAGTGCATCATAGTCTTGACTTTGCAAAATATCCTTAATCAACACTGAAAATGAACTCATAAATTCTAATCAAACTAAATAGACTATCAAGATAAAAGAATGACCTTTTGAAGCATGTCAAAAGTCTATGCTTCCCAATCCTCTCTTTTGCCACCTTTAGAGTAACCTTGCTATCAACAAGAGGACTTGGCTCTTAAGAAACTCATAAATGAATGAATGGATAATTATTCTCACTTGAGGCTAGATAAAACCTTATCATAAGTATCTCTCTCTATTTTTCCATGTCCTCCTTTTTTCTTGCTCTCTTCCTTTTATTCTTCAAAAGTAGTTCAAATGGTTCAACCACTTTTTGTTACTAAAGTTAAATATCTTTAGTTAAAATAGGACAACTTTATTTATGAAAAGGGAAAACATTATTAATAACAATATATAATAACTAATAGGTGGGGCCCCTATGTCTTTAATTCCTTTTAATAGGAGGATTAGCAGGCACATTCTCCCAACCATCATTGGTTGGTGGAAAATGGGGTTGCATATGGGGTTGTTCGATAATGTTTGCTATACTTGGGTGTGGATAAAGAGGAGGTATAACATGTGGTTGAGGTGGCTAGAATGTAGGGTGGCTAGGGAGGTATAGACAGTTTGGACTAGCTTTTTGCGCTTCTTAAAATTATCATTGAAATGGATGGAGAACCTCGTACTTTTTTTTCCACCCTTTTTCCCAAATGCATTGGGAATTCTACCTTTGTTCCCTCGGTTTCCCCTGTTACAAACACGGTTGCTGCTTCGAATGAAGAAACTCATCTAAATATCCATCAGTGCTCAAATTAGTATACACAAGTTACAATATATTAATCATCAAATAGTATTATGCTTTAAAAATAATCTAACAATGGCTCTGCACTGACCAAACAATCAAGCATGCCAAGGGAAAATGAAAGGGAATAAGGAAAATAAGGAAGAAATGACAAATTGTCTTTTCTTTGTTTGTTGTCCATAACATTCAAACCATAAATTCTTTACCAAACTATCATTGATCTTATTGAACATGGGAAATGAACGTAAATGGAATTATAAATGACAAGGAGTAATGAAAAAAGGAATTGTATCTTATGGAAATTGTAATAAATGACATGAATGCATGATAATGTTCATAATCCATTTCAATTAATTTTGTTCAGAACTCATCCCATTTTCAATATGAATAAAGTTCATATCAACATGCTTTATAAACCATCTTTCACTATTTTTATGCATGCCAAAATATCCTATGATTTGTTTTTCAAATCTAAACAGATTGTTCATGTATCAAGACCATATGCCTCAATCTACCAACAAGTCTCTTCTCATCCCATTTTCAATATGAATAATTCATAGCAACATGATTTATAAACCATCTTTCACTATTTTTATGCATGCCAAAATATCCTGTGATTTGTTTTTCAAATCTAAACATATTGTTCATGTATCCAGACCATATGCCTAAATCTACCAACAAGTCTCTTCTTATAAACTTTTTCTATTTATATAATAGGACAAGAAAAATCATGAAATTAAATGAAATATGTTTATGGATTTATCAGGGATAATTTATGACAAATGGTATACTATGATAGGATTTGGCCATGTATATTATAAAATAAAAATAATTTTTAAATATGCATATCAAACTTCCACCTCTTTTCCAAACATTCATTACATTTCATTTGACAATTTGAGCTTGTATCATCAAACTTTTCCACTTATTTATTGTGAAAATTCCCATCTTACGTCAACCATCCCTGAATGCTAAAAAAAAAAGTTTTTAGCCAAAAATATTTCAAATGAAAAACAAATTTGTATTGTATCTCTTGATATGGTTTGCAAAAATATAAGTTTGAGCTTTATCATCTATGGTCAAAGAATTTAAAATGATCTCCAATGACGAGCTTGAGTTAAAGACAAATTATCCCGAAATTTGTCAATTTACTACCAATGACAGATAGACCCAATTATATAAAGAAATAAAATTTGAACTATAACCATCCAAGAGGTACAAATATGTTTTCTTAAAAATCTCAGTGACAAAAAGAATCACCATAAACCCAAAATCTTGCCAAATTGTGAGCTCAAATATTTCAAGATAAGAAGGGACAAGATTGATTTTATAATTTCATCAAACCATATTTTGTTTCATGATTCATTCTCATACTTTCTGAGCTTGAAACTTCAACCATATTTTATGTAAACAGAATGATTGAATCAAATAAAAATATTGTTGGTTATAAGGTTGTAGGTTCGAAACCCATTTTTGACTTAGCAAAAACAAACCCTCTAATGCAAGTCGTATCTTATCCATTTCAAAAATAAACCCAGGCTGGTATATATCAATTTTTGAACTCATAGCTTAACACAAAACCCTTATCTAAAATAACAATATATCTCCAAACATGTTTTTTCCCAACCAAAATATCAGACAATGGAGGAAAAGCTTACAAGAACTTGAACCCAGGTCACAACCATATAGATAATTTTTAAAAGAAATGGAAAGTGAAAAGCATGAATCTATTTAAAATACATTATCAACATCAACATCCCTTCCTTGCACATCACGCTCTGCGGCTAGGGTTTCTCTACAACTGCAACTTTCGATTTTTTTTTCTTGTGTAGAGACCATACTTAATTAAATCCAAAATTTTGTACAATTAAACATATAATTCCTTTCTCATACATAAATAATTCATTCACCATTATATAAGCATAATTATTCAGCAGAGATTAAAATTTATCTACAGCATGAAAATAACTCAGCAATTCATAAATAAAATACCTGCTTTTGATGTTAATTCCCGCCGATATGGTTGGCCTTTCCCTGCTACCTTGTCCAGCCTGATGCACTGACCAAACTCTGCTCAAACCGACTAACCACCCAGCCAGCTAGGAGAAGCCTGTCTGACTCCCTATCTCCAGGATACCGAAAGGAATCCTGGCCCCCGTGCCCAAAACCCCCAGCAACCCGGTGCCCCCTGCAATGATTCACCCAAAAACCCCAAAAACCAAACTACTCAAACCAGCCAATATCCCACAGAAAAATATCCACAGAAACACCCTCCTGCCCTCCAAAATGCTCCCTCCAAATGCTTCCTCCCCAAAATAATCATCCTCCCTTTCCCGTAGGACTCTCCCGTCATATTCCCCCTTCACTGACTCTCCTCCCCCTCATTAATTTCCTTATCTCCTCCTTTATTACCTTATCCC
>ML811990.1:4503-52957 GCA_009831015.1 Picea engelmannii
TGCTTTTTCTTATATGTCTTGAAGAATTACATTCATTGGAAGCACCAACTTCCTTTGTTTTCCAGCTGCAACTAGAAGGAGGCTCCAACCCCCTAGTTTCTCAGGCTACAACCTAAGGGAAGCTCCAACTCCCCAATTCTCTATCTACAACCAAAAGGAGGGTACAACCCCCTATGTGCTCCAGCTACAACCGGAAGGTGGCTACAACCACATGTCCTTGCCCCATCCTTCCACCCTGAAGTAGAAGTAGTATGATGGAACCATTGTCGACCTATCACAACTGTATCAACCTGTACCACTGACCTATATCCAATCTGTACAGCTGCCCTGTAATCAATCAGTACCTGAACTGAACATGTATCTACAAAATTACAATAGATACGCGACCTGTAGTGATTCAGTCCGCGTATGTACATGCCCTATCTGTTATGCAGCCCGCGTATGTACGCTCCCTATCTGTTATGCAACCTGCATATGCCTTCTAAAACTAGGGTTTCCTTTCACTTGAAAACTTCTGACCCTCTGTAACTTCTTTCACATAGATCTGTAACCTATCACGGTATCCAGACTGTAACTATACCATGTGCATGCATCCTCATACATAACCTCTACTCAAGGCAAGTATGTCTCTCTCTATTCATGTGCCATATAGGTATGTGTAATCATGAACAAGTATAATATCCCTCACATGATCTTATTCATCAACCCCTTTCTGATATTCAACTTCTCAATACATCAATAAATACAAGATCTCAACCATGTACCATAAAAAATATTAGCCATATGCCAAGAAATACAAGATGTGCCTCAACAAGAAGTATCAATGATAAATATACTAGCACTATATTTTTGTAGATCTGACTTATATAGAATATCCCATGTAGCCACTAGTCTCTCTAGGGAGAATCCTCAAATCTCCATTGTCATTCCTCGTGCATACATCAAAATCCAATTATTCATAGAAATAAGACATACCTTTTGAAACAATGGATGGATCTAATGTATCTGAGAACTTTATACCTTCCTGGGATCTTGATCTCGGAATCTAGAACCTCTGCACCTTCAGCTTCTCAAGTTTCATGGCTTTATCAACATATACTCACCCTATACACAGTCAGCCCACGTACGTACTCACCCTATACACAGACAGCCCACATACGTGTACGCACCCTATACACAGCCATCCTGCATATGTATGCATCCTATACATAACCATCCCACGTACGTGTACTCACCCTATATAGAGATAGCCCACGTACGCCTCAGAAAATAGGGTTTTCTGTGAATCTGAGAATTTCGTTGTCAACCCTTCATGCTACCTCAAACATTCGCCACTTCAGATGTATCCACAAGTGTTTACAAGAAGCTTTACACAAGAAAATAGATATACAATATGTACAAGTGTATTTTTATGAGTGAGATTTGTCTCTTATTTATATCTTCATGTAGCCTTACACTTTCCTTATTTTAGGGCTTCTTCATTTAAAATAATTTATTTTTGCAAAGCACTTTGACTCTTGGCGGTTTTTATAAGACTCATGAGGGTTCTCCAACTTCATATGGTCATAACTCTCTAACCGCGAGGAGTTATGTGACATTCCACATACCACCGGAAACGGCATGACAAGCATTATCCATATAGGATATTTTCACTCACAAATTCACTGCCCTTCATCTAATTATTCCTCAAATAAGCATTGGTTCTCTCACTTCGCAAAGCATCTTCCCATGAGGGATTTCACCATAAGGGGACCACTTTGGAGTTCATCCATTTTTACTTCTTATCAACCATGACAAGACAATAATGAGTCATTTTTACATCAAACAATCTTGGGTCCATTACCCAATCCTTATGCCATAGGGATTTCTTCAAGGGTTGACATCAATGACAACCAACCTTAATCAACAATCTCCCCCTTTGGCATTGATGGAAACACTTTGATGCAATACTGAAATCATATCACTCATGCTCCCCCTGGAACCATGCCTTGGTCCTCTATATCTGATAAATCTGCTCCCCCTGGAACCATGCCTCTGTCCTCTGTCTTTTTCCTCTGCATCTGATAAATCTCTCCCCCTTTGTCATCAATGGCAAAGGTATATTTTCATCCGGGGTTTCTCCCCCTAACTGAACTATCCTCTTATGGTTCTTCCTCGTGTAAATATAAGACATATAAGATAAGCATTCAAAAAGCATTCATTTTGGAGTACAAATAACTCCAAGTCTCTGGCGAAGATATTCAAAGGATTCTCGTAAAAGTGGTTTTGTGAAGATGTATGCCACTTGTTCTTTTGTTCACACATACTCAACTCTGATGTTCTTTTCTGCAACCTACTCCCGTAGAAAGTGATACTTGATTGGAATGCGATTCGTCTTGGAGTGCATCACCGGGTTCTTTGAGATACTGATGGCACTTGTATTATCACAATAGATTGGAATGGGCTCATCATACTCAACCTATATATATGTCAGATTTTGTTTCATCCAAAGAACATTTGTACAACATGATGTTGTTGCAATATACTCAGACTCGACTGTAGATAAAGATATTGATGATTGTTTCTTGCTTATCCATGATAAAAAACACTCACCTAAGTAGAACGTTGCTCCACTAGTGTTTCATCGGTCATCAATACAACCTACCCAATCTACATCTATGTAGGCAATAAGTGATAAATATTTTCCTTTTGGATACCATAATCCAAACTCTTTTGTTCCTTTGAGATATCTAAAAATCCTCTTTACTACTAATACATGTGATTCCTTTGATGCTGCTTGAAATCATGCCACCTGTCCAACTACCTGCATTACATCTGGTCTGGATGTTGTCACATATAGTAGCTTGTCAATCATTGACATGTATTGCCTCTGATTTGTAGACTTCGAATCATCATATTTTCTCAACTTATAATTGGTTTGCATGGGAGTGATAACTGGTTTGCAATCTTCCATTTTGAACCTCTTTATCATTTCTCTGATATACTTGGTTTGAGAAATAAAAATTCCTTGGTTGCTTTGATATATCTGAAGTCCCAGAAAGAAGGATAGTTCTCCAAGTACGACATTTCAAATTCATTCTGCATATCTTTTGCAAATTTCTGGCTTAACCTGCCATCATCACTACCAAAAATAATATCATCAACATAAACTTCAATTAATAAAATATTACCTTGACTTACCTTGATGTAGAGGTTGTTGTCTGCACTTCATTTTCTGAACCCTGCTTGCTGCAGATACTTATCCAGTCTGGAGTACCATGCTCTAGGAGCCTGTTTTAGACCATACAAGGCCTTCTTTAATTTACACACATAATATGTGTTCTCTGACAACTGAAATCCTTATGGTTGTTCAATGTAGACTTCTTCTTTAAGTTTCCCATTCAGAAAACATGGTTTTACATCCATCTGATATACTTTAACATTTTTGGAGCATGCATAAGCTAAAAGCAAACGGATTGCTTCCATTCTGGAAATTGGGGCAAATGTCTCTTCAAAGTCGATTCCTTCAATCTGTGCATATCCTTTACATACCAATCTAGATTTGTTCCTTGTAACCTGTCCATCTTCATTCA
The DNA here is from genome assembly GCA_009831015.1 of Picea engelmannii. Lineage (NCBI taxonomy): Eukaryota > Viridiplantae > Streptophyta > Pinopsida > Pinales > Pinaceae > Picea > Picea engelmannii. The sequence continues at coordinate 8,076 of ML811990.1, forward strand.
ATTTATTCCTAAAAACCCATTTTGTGTCGATCACATTCTTATTCTTTGGTCTTGGAACCAATTCCCAAGTTTCATTTTTCTCTATTTGATCCAATTCTTCATCCATGGCCTTATTCCAAAATTCATCCTTGTTAGCTTCTTCAAAACATTTTGGTTCAATTGTAGATAAGAGTGCCAGGTGTGTTTTTTCTGGTGAACGAATTCTTCTTCTAGTCTCAACACCTGCATCTTTGTTCCCGATAATTTGATCTGAAGGATGATTCTTTTGTACTCGTTTATTCGGTGTCTTTGGAGACACTTGTTGAACTTTCTCTTATGCTTCTGTTGGATTCTCTTCATCTTCCTCTTCTACTTATTTTTCATCTTCTTCTTCAAAAAGTTGTTCCATTGATTTGTTTTTTTATTCCTTTGATTATGGTCTTCCTGTTTCATCAATTGTTACGTTGATGCTTTCCACAACTTTGTTTAATATTAGATTGTAACACTTGTATGTTTTCCTTGTACTTGAGTAACCAACAAGTATTCCTTTGTCCACACGAGAGTCAAACTTTCCCATTCTGCCATATTCTCTTTTGATGTAGCATTTGTTTCCAAAAACTCCAAGGTGCTTCACATTTGCTGGTCTTCCTTTCCATAGCTTGTAGGGAGTTTTATCAGTGTTGTTTATGAGCATTACTCTGTTTTGAATGTGAACTGTTGTATGCACTGCCTATGTCCAAAATATATCTGTCAATTTGGAATCCATTAGCATTGTTTGAGCCATTTCCTGTACTGTCATGTTCTTTCTTTTAACAACTCCATTCTGTTGAGGTGTCCTAGCAACAGAGAATTTCCCTTTTATTCCACGACTGCTGTAGTAGTCCATAAATTCCTTTGAAGTGAACTCTCCTCCATTATCAGATCTCAAGCATTTGATTCTTGAATCCATCTCATTTTCAACCATTTCCTTGTAGATCTTGAAGTTTTCAAAATCTTTTGACTTGTTGAGAAAGAAAATTGCAGTCATTCGTGTATAATCATCAACTAATAACATAAAGTATCTCTCACCTTTTAAGCCCTTTTTTGTAGTTGGTCCAACTAGATCAATATGCACAATTTATAGTGGTATTTTTGTTGAATATTCCTTTGATTTGAACCTGGTCTTTGTTTTCTTTCCTTGTTGACAATGCTTGCATAAAGTGTTGGTTGGTTTCGTGATCTGGGGAATTTCTATGACTGCTTCTCTTTTGCTGACTTTGACAAGGTTATCAAAGTGCATGTGACCCATTCTTCTGTGCCATACCAACTTTCATCTTCCTTTGCTAGACAAAACTTTTCATTTCCAATTTCACTTAACACATATATGTTGTTTGAATTTCTTTCAAGTATACTGACCAATTTCCCTGTACCTTCTCTTCTTATCTCACACTTTTGTGAATCGAAAGTACCTTTATGACCTTGGTCACACATTTGACTCACATTTTGTTCCTTTTCATTCTTGTTCCCAATTCGGATTGTGCCTTCTCCAATGATTTTGGATGAATTATCATTTCCGAAGGAGACTGATCCATTTCTTTCCTTTCGCAATGTAAGAAATTTGTCTCTATCACCTGTCATGTGTTTTGAACACCCACTGTCAACATACCAACCGTGTTTCTTTTGCTTAGCTTGTAGAACGACTATGCATTCTTCATTGCTATATTGATCTTGCTTTCTTATCCATGTCCTTTTCTGAGGTTCTTGTATGTGACTGTTGTTATTCTGTTGAGGTTCTTTAGGAGGGACTGTCATTCTACAATATTTGGCCACGTGTCCAAAATTGTTACATTTGTAGCATTCCACTTCAGTGCTCAAAGATTCAAACCTGTTGTAACTTCTTCTTTGTGTTTCACTAGGTATTCTTGAATAACCCTTTTGTGTATGATTCTCAAAGTTGTTATTGTTCCTATTTTTAGCTCTGCAATTTACAGTTTTATGTCCAAAATTATTACATGCATAACATAAACCAAAAAATATAGTTTGATACCTAGGAGTTGAAGATCCTCTGAAAGGAGGTGTTCTTATGAATCCTTCTTCTTATTGAGGCCTGTCTGTCTATTGTTGATTCTGAAATCTGAATCTTCTCGGTGGAGGAGTGTCCCTGTAATCTTCCTTGTATATCTTCCTATCCCCTTTGATTGTTTCTACATAGCTTTTTGGATTTGTTTCTTGCTCTGTTGTTTTGGAGCTTGATCCCTTTTCTGTCTAATTGTATCTAAGTCCAGACTTGTCAAGATGATATTTTTGACTGCTGATAATGTCATCCAGAACTTTTGAGCTATTCTGCATATTTTTCTTTTGAATATCCTTTCTTAATGTGACAATATTTGCTTCCAAGTTTCCAATGATCTTGTTGTTTTCTTCTAGTTGTTCTTTGAGTGCTTCTTCAATTCTTTTATATTATTCTATTTGAACCTTCAATTTTGTGATCATTTTTTCTAGTTCTCGAGTGTCCTTTTTCTTGTCTAGTTCTACTTGTAGTTTCTTGTTTTTCTTCTTTTCTCTTCTGATAACTTCTATGGCACACATTAATTCTTCTCGATAGTCAACTTCTACCTCTTCAATTTCATCTTCGACTTCTTCATATCCTTCTTCGACTTCTTCATATTCTTCTTCAGAGTCTTCTTTGTTAGACTCTTTTACTACCATGAATAGAACTCTTCCTGTCTCACTGTCACTAATTTCATCTTCATCTGATGATGAGATGTCTTCTTTGATGCATAAGCTTTTCTTGAAATATTTATTTTTAGTTCTTTTGCCTATATATATGTGTGTTTTCCTTTTGAGTAACTTTCATCATTTCTCTTTTTCTTATGAGGACATTTGTTAGCAAAATGATCAATACCATCACAATTAAAACAAATTAAATGAAGCTTACCTCTACACCTACCGTTGGTTCCCTTGTTCAGTCTTTTGACGAAGTTGGCCACTTCTTCATCATCTTTCGAGATGTCATTATTGCTGCTACATTCTTCTTGTTCCTTTTTCTTTTTCTTTGATCTTTTGGATGCTTTGAAGGCTGCTTATTTTACATATGAATTTTCATGTTCAATTCTCATTTCATATGCTGTGAAGATTCCATGCAGTTCGTCCATGCTTATTGAGTTTAGATCCAATATTTCTTCTAGTGCTAATATCTTAGGGTTGAATCTCATAGGAAGAGATCTTAGTACCTTTTGAACAATTACAAATTCTTTGATTTCTTCTCCCAATCCTTTGATTGCATTTATTGTTTCATCGACTCGTAAGAAGTAGGTTGTGATATCTTCATCTTCCTTCACTTTTAGTTGTTCGAGCTGACCTCTGTAAGTTTGAATCTTTGTTTCTTTGACTTTTGTATCTCCTTCATAAATATTTCGAAGCTTATCCCAAATCTATTTAGTGGATTTACAATGTGAAACTTTGGTGAATACCATATTACTGAGACCATTCAAAAGTGCATTTGTGGCTTTGGAATTATTCTCACTGAGTTTTACCGCTTTTTCATTTGTTGGTGGAACTGTTGGTGTTGTGTATCCATCTACAATTGATTGAAAAACTTGAAATCCCTGTGCATGTATATATGTCTTCATCCTTATGCTCCAAAATGCATACTTCTGTCCATCAAACTGTGGTATTCCATTTTTGTATAAGTTGGTACTCTCCATGATCTACCTTTCAGTGGTTAAACTAATTTCTAAAGGAACCTTCTCTGATACCAATTGTTGAATTACTAAGAGGGGGCTTGAATCAGTAATAGTGCAATAATAATCCTTTTTATCCAAATTGATCCAAGTGTTATATCAATGTAGTATTATTATCCAATAATGAACAATAAGAAATGAACAATCACACACATACATAGTACACTAGTGTTTTACGTGGAAGTCCAAATTGAGAGAAAACCATGGAATGATTTTTCTTATATGTCTTGAAGAATTACATTCATTGGAAGCACCAACTTCCTTTGTTTTTTGGCTGCAACTAGAAGGAGGCTCCATTCCCCTAGTTTCTCAGGCTACAACCTGAGGGAATCTCCAACTCCCCAAATATTTGGCTACAACTAGAAGGAGGGTGCAATCCCCTATGTTCTCCGGCTACAACCAAAAGGTGGCTACAAACACCTGTCCTTGCCCCATACTACCACCCTGAAGTAGAAGTAGTATGATGGAACCACTATCAACCTGTCACAACTGTATCAACCTGTACCACTGACCTGTATCCAATCTATACAACTGCCCTGTAATCAATCTGTACCTGAACTGAACATGTATCTACAAAATTACAACAAATACGTGACCTCTAGTGATGCAGCCCGCGTATGTACATGCCATATCTGTTATGCAGCCCGCATATGTACTCACCCTATCTGTTATGCAGCCTGCCTATGCCTTCTGAAACTAAGGCTTCCTTTCACTTGAAAACTTCTTACCCTTTGTAACTTCTTTCACATAGATCTGTAACCTGTCATTGTATCTAGACTGTAACTGTACCCTGTGCATGCATCCTCATACATAACCTCTACTGAAGGAAAGTATGTCTCTCTCTAGTCATGTGCCATATAGGTATGTGTAATCATGAACAAGTATAATACGCCTCACATGATCTTAGTCATCAACCCCTTTCTGATATTCAACTTCTCAATACATCAATAAATACAAGATCTCAACCATGTACCATAAAAACTCTTACCCATATGCCAAGAAATACAAGATGTGCCTCAACAAGAAGTATCAATGATAAATATACCAGCACTGTATTTTTGTAGATCTGACTTATACAGAAGATCCCATGTAGCCACTAGTCTCTCTAGGGAGAATCCTCAAATCTCCATTGCCATTCCTCATGCATACATCAAAATCCAACTATTCATAGAAATAATACATACCTTTTGAACCAATGGATGGATCTGATGTATCTGGGTAGTCTAGACCTTCATGGGATCTTGATCTTAGAATCTAGAACCTCTACACTCTCATCTTCTCAAGTTTCATGGCTTTATCAACATGTACTCACCCTATAGACAATCAGCCCGCGTACGTACTCACCCTATACACAGACAGCTCACGTATGTGTACACACCCTATACACAGCAAGCCCTCATACGTACGCACCATATACACATCCATCATGCATACATGTACTCACCCTATACACAGACAGCTCGCGTATGCCTCAAAAAATAGGGTTTTCTGTGAATCTGAGAATTTCGTCGTCAACCCTTCATGCTACCTCAGAGGTTCGCCACTTCAGATGTATCCACAAGTATTTACAGGAATCTTTACACAAGAAAATAGGTATACAATATGTACAAGTGTATTTTTATGAGTGAGCTTTGTCTCTTATTTATATCTTCATGTAGTCGTACATTTTCCTTATTTTAGGGCTTCTTCATTTAAAATAATTTCTTTTTGCAAAGCACTTTGACTCTTGGGGGCTTCTATAAGACTCATGAGGGTTCTCCAACTTCATATGGTCATAACTCTCTACCCATGAGGAGTTATGTGATATTCCACATACCACCAAAAATGGCATGACAAGCACTATCCATATAGGATAGTTTCACTCACAAATTAATTGTCCTTCATCTCATTATTCCTCAAATAAGCATGAGATCTCTTACTCCGCAAAGCATCTTCTCGTGAGGGATTTCACCATAAGGGGACCACTTTGGATTTCATCCATTTTTACTTCTTATCAACCATGATAAGACAATAATGAGTCATCTTTACATCAAACAATATTGGGTCCATTACCCAAACCTTGTGCCACAGGGCTTTCTTCAAGGGTTGACATTAATGACAACCAACCTTAATCAACTAAGAGTTAAAATAGTCAATCCCAGCAAGAACCTTGAAGAGATAGGAAGCTCCACATCATCAGTAAAGAAATATGAAGAGATATGTTACAGCTTACTAAAAAGGAAGAATCAATAAAAGGCTAAGAGTTATCCAAAAGTCATCAAAGGCCCTATCAAGAAGGAAGAATGTGAACCCTCAAAGGAGAATATTCCAGAAATAGAGAAGACTCAAAAAGAAGATTACAGAAGATATGGATATCAAAGAACACCCTCCACTTTCAGGTATCAAAGAATCTTCAACCATTGTGAAGAAAACAACAAAAGAGAAGATCGTGATCATCCAAGGTATGAATTCATAAGGAATACATCACAAAAAAGATCATTCACTCCCAGGTATCAAAGTTTCTTTTATGGTTGTTGTTTTACTTGTAATAACTTTGGACATAAAGTTGTAGATTGCAGAGCTTACGAAATAAATGGTTAAGAAAGAAAATTTTATGTGGTCCCACACAATATTGAATGTTACAAATGCCACAACTACGGACACATAGCTCGTGATTATAGAAGCATGATGGATACTTCCATGAAAGAAAACATTGATATCATATGAAAAAAGGTTTGAAAAAAAAAACAATAACTGGTGAATAAAGAACAGGTAAAGGAAGAATAGGTGAATGAATAACTCCCAAGAATCATACTCTCAGGATTTGTAGTAGTGCAAGATCATGGCGAATCTACAGAGAAAGAGGAAGATGTCAGAGTTCAGAATAAAGAAGAAGATGATGAATCCATAGGCTAAGAGGAATATTAATCCACACTAGGGTGGATTCCTCCACCTTTCTGAGCCATCTGGCTTGGAGACTCCCAAACAATATAAATATTGAAGAGGGGAAGTCTAAGTAGTAGTTCTATAGATCAGAGAACTATCTTTTGAGTAGTCTAAAATGTTTACAGATTTTGAGAAGGAAATTTCAAAGTGCTTTGATGATGGAAGTGTAGAAGGTCTTGTGATAGTTTGATTGTTTAAGGAGCAACTTTTAGAACACATTCCCATGCAGGTATCGGCTGGAGGTTACGAAGAATATCATTGGAAAAAATTTCGGTAAATATTCATGATTGCACAAAAGATTCCAAGCATAGATATATAGACTTGAGGATGTGTTGAAAATATAGAAGACCAATGGACACAATTGATTCAATTTGAAGAGCAGGAATATGTTGTCATCAATTACAATAGATGGGTCAACATTGTGTGCAGTTGATTAGTATAATCATGGGAAATGGTTATGACAGATTGACAAAGATGATATCATGAGATATTTCGCAGGTCTAGTTGATAGTTCTTAACATGAACCTGAGAAGATACATGACAGTGGATGAAAGAATATTGACAGGTTAAACTAGCTAGGCATAGGAAGGCAAGCAGTGAAAGGAACAACAAGACAGGGGAAGAGAAACCGTCAACAGAAGCTATATCGTTAGAGGAAAATTGTTGAATGATGTTTTCAATAATGTCAACAGTAAACATAACAAGCAATAAATATTTGAAGTCAAGAAAATTTGAATGATTTTTATATATATCAATGAATTACACAAGGAAGCACCAATGGAAAAGAAGCACCAAAAGAGAGGAAAGGAAGAAAGTAAAAAAATCCCCACATTTATCTACATAGCATCTTGTAGAGAAGTCAAAGGGAGAGAAATCCTCAGTACAGAGAGATCAGGAAAGAAAGATCTGAATCATGAAGACAGGGGAAGACAAACCGATAGGGCGAGTTACCCTTTTTCCCATGATTTCAAAGGGGGATAAAGAGAAAGATCAGAAGAGAAAGAGAAAAAGAATGAAGACAGGGGAGAAGCCCAAAGGGGATATACCCTTCGCCATTGGTTTCAAAGGGGGAGAGAAACATCGGAAGAGAGAGATGGGGAGTGATGGTCATAGGGGGAGTATGAGTGTTTCCATCAATGCCAAAGGGGGAGATTGGTTGATAGTTGGTTGTCATTGATGTCAACCCTGGTAAAACCAAGAAGAAGCCTCTAGAAGTGATGGGTTTGTTTGATGGAATAAGTGATGGGTGTATTTGGAGAAGTCTCCAAAGTCGTCCCCTTATGGTGTATCTTTAAGAATGGCCTTCATGAAAATATGCTTTGAAGAAGTCTACAAGAAAACCATAGTTATGGTGATGAATCTCAAAGTTGATTGAGGAAAACGAGAATGAAGAACAGTGAAAATGCATATAACACACTCATAGATGGATAGTCCTCATCATGTTTTTTCCAATGGTAGGTGGTATGCCATGTGGTTCCTAATGGTTAACAAGATATGTGTATATTTTAACCTTGTAAAATATTTACTGCAAACAGATTTTCAGTAAAAGAATGGAAAACATACAATGGAAAATACACACATTACACAAAGATTTTTCCCCTGGAAACCCAAGCTAGGAAAACCATCATATTCTATATATTTATTCACAACATACATTATTTACAATATAATGTACATATAGGAGCCAGCAGCATCAAAAACCCTAACCCAATTACCTGGATTAGTCAACAACCCTAATTCCTTAACTGGATATAGAAAACCATCGGAAAAAACCATGTGTTGAAAAACCGCCCATAGATCCATGGCATCAATGCCCATAGTCAACAATCCAGGGCATCAATTCCCATAGATCTTCTACACCAAGAGAACTTCTCAGTGCTCAAAAAATTTGTTAATGAATTTGAAACATTATTCAAAGTGTCCACCTTCATCAACAACACTTTCTTTTCTTCAACCATGTCTCTCACAAAGTGATATTGAACATCAATATGCTTTGTCTTTGAATGATAAGTCAGGTTCTTCGCCAGAAAAAATTGCACTCTAACTGTCGTAATCTATCCTTACAACTTGCTATACCAACCCAATACCTGAACACAGTCTTTGTAACCATACTACTTCCTTGCTTGCATGAGTGGTTGCCATGTATTCAGCTTCTGTAGTTGAAAATGCCACTACAGATTGTTTTTTGCTCATCCAACTGATTGCTCCTCCAAATAGGCTAAACACATACCCCCTTGTAGATCTTCTACGATCCCTATCTCCATCCTAGTCTGCATCCACAAAGCCATGTATATCCAACACTCTGTCTAATCCTTGTATTCCTTGGTAGCACAATCCATAGCTAACAGTGCCACACAAATACCTAAAAACCCTCTTTAATGTTTCCCAATGCTCCTTCCCTAGTTTTGACATATACTTGCTCAAAACTCCCATTGCATGTGAAATGTCCGGTCTAGTATAGACCATTGCATATATCAAAATACCAACCACAATCACATAAGGAACATGAGACATGCCCTCCTCCTCTTCTAGTGTCTTGGGACAGTAATCCGTAGATAACTTTACACCTACAAGAATAGGGACCCTGACAGGTTTACATTCCTACATATTAAACCTCTGCAATATTGTGTCCACATATTTTCTCTGATTTAACCAGAGTTTCTTGTTTTCTGATCTCTTTTAATTTCCATGCCCAAAATTAAATTTGTAGCACCAAGATCCTTCATGTCAAATTTAGAGGACAACTGAGTTTTCACATCCTGGATAATTTCCTTGTTGTTTCCTATCAGCAACATGTCATCCACATACAAGACCAAATAAATCAAATGATCACCAATTAATTTAAAATACACGCAGTGATCATTTTTTCTTCTTGTGAAGCCAAGTCCCATCATATAATTATCAAATTTTTTATACCACATCCTTGGTCATTTTTTTAAACCATACAGGGACATTTTCAACTTGCATACCAGCTCCTTCTTTCCCTTCACAACAAAACCTTTTGGTTGCTTCATATAGATTTATTCTTCGAGATCCCCATGTATGAATGTCTTCTTCACATCCATCTGTTCTACCTCAAAATCAAACGCAACAGCAACAGATAACAGAAATATAATAGAACTAAACTTGGAAACGAGAGAAAAAATCTCACCAAGATCAATTCCCTCAACCTAGGAATAACCCTTTGCTACTAACCGAGCTTTGTATTTCTCCATTTTTCATTCTTCATTCAACTTCTTTTTAAATAACCATTTGCTTCCATTGCACTTTCTTCCAGTCGACAACTCCACTAGATCCCAAGGCTTTCATTTCTTCATCCATGGACTTTTTACAGATTTTTCCATCATCTGAATCCACTTCCTCCCTAACATTTCTAGGATCATCATCAGTAATAAACAAAGAAAAATTTGAACGGAAATCATATGGAGTATACATTTCTAGTTTCCTTCTTTCCTGAACTGATATCCTCAATACTGGAGTATGAGGATCTTATTATTCTAATTCATGTTCTTTTGTAGAGTATGATTCATCATCCTTTAAATCAAACTTCATTTTCTCTGGTTCTTCCTTACTTGGAAGGAAATCCTATTTGACAACATCTTTTATTTATCTAAATACCACATCTCGAATATACACAACCTTATTAGTTTCTGGGTTCCAAATATTATAACCTTTAAGACCATCTTTATATCCAATAAAGATATGCTTTCCATCCTTCTTATCTAGCTTACTCATTTTTTCCTTTGGAACATGAACATAGGCCTCACATCCAAATACCTTGAGATGTGTGAGAGAAGGTTTCTTACCAGTCCATACCTCTTATGGAGTCTTGTCATCCAGTTTTGATGAGGGTGATTTGTTGACCAAGTAACATGCAGTACCCATTTCCTCTACCCATAATTATTTCCCTAACTCGACACCACTGAGAATGCACCTTGATTTTTCCATCAGCGTCTTGTTCATCCTTTCTGCAACTCCATTTTGCTGAGGTGTATATGGAGTAGTATTCTTCCTTGATATACCACACTTCTTACATAATTCTTCCATTTCATTCCCACAAAACTCTCCACCATTATCTGTCCTCAACACCTTAATTATTTTCTCAGTTTGATTCTAAACAAGAGCCTTAAACTATTTAAACCTGACAAATACTTTAGATTTATTCCTCAGCAAATATATCCAAGTATTCCTTGAGAAGTCATCTATAAATGAGACATAGTACACAGATTTTCCCAATGATTAAACCAACACAGGTCCAAACACATCACTGTGAACTAGCTATAAAATCCCTTCTTCCCTCGTTGCACTAGAGGGGAACTTTACCCAATTATGATTCCCATATACACAATGTTATCCGAAATCATAATCCAGAGAGAAGTTAGTCATACCTTCAACCATACCTTTAATGTGTAGTATTCGAAGACCCTTCTCTATGATATGACCCAGTCTTTGATGCCACAACTTAAACTTTTCTCCAGAGACTGTAGGAGTTTTTTCTTCTTCAACTCCAATATCAGGAACAATGGAAATATTACACCCATCACTAATAGTGTTTCCTTGCAGCTTATATAGAGTTCCAAACCGAACTCCCTTCAACAACACCATTTCTCCTCAAACCATCCTACAATTTTCCTTTTCAAATATTGTTTTTACCCCTGCATCGTCCATTTTTCTTACAAAAATTAAATTTTTGGCCAATCCTGGGATGTGCAAAACACCAGGTAGTGTTCTAATCCTTCCATATATGAGCCTCAACTTAACTTTTCCTTGTCCTATGATTCTAGTTGTCGAGTCATCACCGAGGAAAACATTACCTCCATCATACCTTTCATATTCACAAAACCACTCCCTATGGGGAGTCATATGAAAGGATGCACCTGAGTCAACCAACCATGCCTCATGATCTGCATGTGTGCTTGAAGAATCCAAGTACACATCCCCTCCTTCTTCCTTGGAGGTATTTTCTTTTGTAGAAGGAGCTTCTTCAGATCCATTATTTTTCTCAACATTGGATCTACACTGCTTCTTGTAGTGCCTTTCTTTTCCACATCTCCATCATACCTTTACAAACTTTCCAAAAGATTTAGATCTACCCTTAGACTTAGATCTCCCACTTGAGGAATTAGATATATTTCTTTCCTAGGAGTGTCCCCTTGCAAATAATGCATCTGTGCTCTGTCCTTCTGTTAGCGATATTTCTTGTAAAGGGGGGTAGAACGCAAACGAATGGGTTAAAAACCCACTTGTCCAAAGTTTTGGATGATAATGTGCCCAAGGTAAGTCACGAGCAAGTTCGAGCGGCAGCAATTCGCGCACCCGGATCAACGACGCATATTTGATTCTAGACCCCCCTTGCCTTTCTACCTTTAAGCGGGGGGGTCCGGAATCGGGGGCACACCTCTCCAACGGCCCAGATCAGCGCGCCTAGATCAACGGCGATAAAGACCATTCCGGACCCCCCCTGCCTTTCTACCTTTAAGCGGAGGGGGGGGTCCGAAATCAAGGATGCATCTTTCCGACGGCCTGGATCGACACGCCCGGATCAACGGCGCTTGAACAACCTCGCCCTTCTCAGCCGCTCTATGATTAGCCAGTGTGGGCCATTCTCTTGTCTTGTCATCTTCCAATCCACCTTTCCCCTGCTGCCATGTGTCATCCATCCGCCTCCCCTCTTCGGTCCGCGTGGTCCACCCTCCTTCTCGTCATCCACTTGTCCTGTGCCACGTGTCCCGCTCCTTTCCACGTCAGCCTCTCACCAAAAGGCGAATTCATTTTCTCCCGTCTTCCTCCCTTCCGCCTGGTGTCTTCCGCCATGAATCATCCTCTGTCACCCATCTCACACCCCGCCACTCCTTCCACGCCCTCATAATCCGACGCCATCACTCCTATCATGCGCCCCATTCTCCACGCTGGCCTCCATGCCTATCCCTCAAGCCATTCAGTTATTCCAGGTGGCAGCACGAGAAGTCTTCCATATCCCAAGGTGCTGAGTTGGCCAGATCGTCCTCAATCCCCATGAAGCAGTTATTGAAGCCGTTGGTGGTGGTTAGACATCGTCTCCGCCGTAATGGGAGCATCCTGCAATGAATTAAAGGCACGTCGATTCGCCGGTGAAACTGTCAGAAGATCGATCGCGTCTGCCATAAGTTGCACGACTATTCAAAGATTGCGGCTGCAGAGTGTCAGAAGCCATGCAGACGCAAAGCCTTCAATGCAGTATCTTGGTTCCGCTGCTGTTGTTGTTTTGAGTATATGTAGGCATTTTTGCCATTTTGGTATCTATCGATGGTAGAGCTAAGCTCCCGACTGTAAAGTTTCAGCAACACTCTGGTTTCCTGGTTATGCCTCTGTGTTTGAGATTTCTTGGTTTATAACAAACAGTTTTATTTTTCCATCTATGTTTCATCTCATGCCAGGGAGTCCACAGTCGAAGGATTCACGTGGATTGAACAATCTTGTTATAATAAAGGATTTGTTGTGACATTGTTGTGCCCTCTGGTGTTCTGTGTTTGAATGTAAAAGGATTTTGTGTTCGAATGCTTTCTTCTCCAGTCTGTTACAAACCGGATGTTTGTTATAGACCTGCGCACTCTTCTCTTGCAAGTCTTCCCCCTGCTCACCCTTTATTGCAACTCACTGTTTGAAGTTTATCAAGACCTCACTCGCCCATGCATGCCTGGCCTAGTTTCTGCGTTGAGATGATATTGTCCTGAGTCTTTCTCCATTTGATCACCCCTTTAAAACAAATTGTGAAATTAAACTGATGGGCGTCGGGCTCTGCTCCTGCAAGCAATCCAGGAGTGACTTCCGGCTCCAACATTTCTGGCACCGTTGCCGGGGACGAAGTTGAATATTTTCCCCGGGATTGAACGACAAAGATTAAGCTAATTCTGAAGGTGCATCAGATATCAGAACTTGAAGATTTCTACTGTGCACCTGGCGACTCCACTGCGGCGAACCCATTTGATTAGTTGTGGCTTCCGGCGGCAGACACACGTGGTCTCATCCACAACTGCCTATGACTGCTACTGAAGAAAATCCAGAGGTGATTCTCAGAAAAGGAAAGACTCCTCAAGGAGAAAGCTTCGCCTCTGAATCAAGTATTTCCCCACCTCCTTCTATAAGAACTCCATTTTCTTATTCTCAGCTTCCTAGTCGTCCTTCCTCTGAGGTTTCCCATTTGCTGAATTTCGGGAGTGTTCCTGCTGAGTTTTCTCCTCCTGGTCTAGTATCAGAGGGAGAGATTCTTGTCACTCCCCCCTCCCTAGAAGTTGTGCCTCAGTACAGACCTCAGGCCTCAGAAGGTTTCACTACTCCTCCTTTTATCGCCACTACTGCACGGAGAGAAGCAGTTGCACATTCAGCTCCCTTAGACTTCTCTCTGTTTTCCACGTCGTCTCCTGTGAGGACCTCTTTTCCTACCTCTCTTGTTCACACTCCTTCTCCTCTCAGTTCTCCTCCACCTAATATCCCTATGGCCGGTGTTAATCCCCCACTAAACAGAATGGATGCCATAGTCGCTGCTAGATATGCTCCCTTAATCCTACCCCATCCTATGAACCCTCTCCCTGCTGGAGACTACTTGAAGTATATGCCCAAGTTCACTGGGGAGGGAGACATAACTGCAGAGGAGCACCTGGCTGCTTTCTACAGTTATGCAAACAATCTGAACATTGAAAATGAAGATTTCTGGATGAGAGTCTTTGTTCAGAGCCTGGATGGTGAGGTGAGGAAGTGGTTCAGGGGATTGGCCCCTGGATCCATTGCTAGCATTGAAGCCCTGGATAATGTTTTCCTTAGGCAGTGGGGAGATAGAAAAGATTACATATATTATATGACTGAGTTTGGGTCTCTGAAGAAGCAGGAAGGAGAGTCTGCCTCTGACTTCTCCAAAAGATTTAACAAAATGTATAACAAGATTCCTGCAGAGATAAAACCCTCAGAGGCCTCTGCCCAAATCTCCTATGTTGGCGCATTTGACCCTGATTTCTGTCTTTTATTAAGAGAAAGAAGAGCCACCTCTTTAGCTCAGATGCAAGATGCAGCCATAGAGGTAGAATCCAACATATTAGCATCTGACAGACTAAGAAACAGGGCCGACGCAGACAGAAGAAAGGGAAAATCAGAAGCCTCAACTTCCGGCCCATCATTGCCCCACCCTCCAGTAAATGAGCTGACCCAGGTGATGAACTTTCTGAAAGAAGAGATGGAGAGATTGAAAGTGGAAAGGAAACAAATGAACAAGAGCCCTCAGAACATCGAAAACAGAGCAGGTTTCAGAAGGCCAAATAATTTTTCTCCTCCAACTATGCACAGAGAGAAGGAAAGGGACAAAGATGGCCAAAGAATTCAGGCTCCCTTCCATAACAATTTTGTGGCCGATGAAGAAGAAGGAGAAACAGACGAGCCTGAGCCTAAAATCCACTCTTTAGAGGTCACTCCCCCTTTCCCTCATCTAACCCAGTCAGCATACGAGGAGTCTCTCATGAACAGTCAGCTAAATGAATTAAGCAAGGGAGACAAGGCTAGTGGTAGTCAAGGCAGGTATAACCTGAGATACGATAAGAAAGTGTTGACTGAGGCACCTGTGCTAATCAGTCCCAATTATTCCAAAGATTTTCTGATATTTTCTTTTGCTTCTTGTGATACAATAGCAGCAGTCTTACTACAGAAGAATGATCAGGGGCAAGAATAGCCCATTGCCTTCTTTAGCAAGGCGCTGAGGGATGCAGAGCTCTGGTACGAGATCATGGAGAAGCAGGCTTATTCCTTGGTGAAAGCTCTCAAAGCTTTCAGAGTCTATGTCTTGCATTCAAAGGTCACTGCATATGTCCCTTCATCTTCTATGAAGGACATTCTTATACAGCCTGACATAGACAGAAGAAGAGGTAAATGGATCGCCAAGATCCTGGAATTTGATCTGGAGATTAAGCCCACCAAGTTGATAAAGGGGCAGGGTTTAGCCAAGTTGTTGGATGAATCAAATTACAAGGCCTTGGGAATCAATTTCATCCATGAATGAGCTGAGTCATCCAACAGGGGTTCCCGAAGCACTATACCACTAGCAACATGCCCCTGGTACAGAGATATCTTGTACTTTTTGCAAGAGTTGAGGCCTCCTGATGGGATGGAAAAAAGCAAGGCAAGAGCATTAAAGCTCAAAGCGGTCAGGTATTGCCTCGTTGATCAAACCTTGTATTGGAAAGATACCCTAGGGATATTACTAAGGTGTCTGGACCCTCAGCAGGCCCAGAAAGTTATATCCGACTTCCATAGTGGTCTCTGTGGAGGTCATCATTTTTGGAAGACCACAGCTCACAAGATCCTCCGAGGTGGGTATTACTAGCCCACCTTGTTTCCTGATGTTTGTAGGGAAATCCAAGCTTGCATTAAATGCCAAAAATTCTCAGGAAAGCAACAGCTCAAATCCCTGCCATTGAAACCTGTGGTGGTCTCAGCACCTTTTCAGCAGTGGGGATTGGACTTCATCGAGGAAATTCATCCCCCTTCGAGTGGCCAGCACCGATGGATTCTGACAGCAACCGATTATTTCACTAAATGGATAGAAGTTGTCCCTACCAGAAGCACTTCTCACAAAGTAATCATCAGCTTCCTGGAAGACATCATAGCTAGATTTGGCTGCCCTAGCAAAATTGTCACTGACAATGCTTCCCCATTTCGGTCTGAGCCTCTGGTCAAGTTTTGTGAACAATTTGGAATTTCACTTATTCACTCCACTCCCTATTATCCTCAAGGGAACGGACTGGCAGAGTCCTCCAATAAAAGCCTAATCAAGCTTATCAAAAATCTACTGGAGGATAATAAAAGGGCCTGGGACTCAAAGCTAAAATTTGCTCTTTGGGCTGATTGGGTGACAACAAAGAAATCACTGGGCATCTCACCTTTCCAACTGGTTTATGGAATAGAAGTCGTTTTCCCCACTCAGCTCGCCTTACCTGTGGCAAGTCTCCTCCAAGACTACGAGGGAGAACCTAACCATGTGCTCAGAAGAATTCATCAGATGGTGGAAGTACAGCAGATCAGAGAGCAGGTCATGGACAGAGCCTACAATCATCAGCAGAATATCAAGCAGGCCTTTGACAGGAAGAGCAAAAAGAAGGAATTTGAGCAGGGCGATCTGGTGCTCAAATGGGATGCACCCAGGCAGGAAAAGGGCAAACACAGTAAATTTGATGCCCTCTGGTTTGGGCCTTTCAAGATCCTTGAAGTATTTTCAAACAACACTTATAGGCTGCAGGATCTGGAAGGCAATGAAGTTTTTAGTGGCCCAGTCAATGGGCATTTCTTAAAAAAATGTTTTCTGTGAGCCGCAGTCGGCTCTTTTTGTTTTTGTTCTGTAAATATTGTTTTTGTTTTTGTTTTTTGGACTAATAAATGACTCCATAGCCCAACAACAAAGGCACTAAGTCTGCAAAAGAGTTCTTAGAGCATCACAGGGACGACTCTATCCCCCATGGAGCCAAATGTTAGCGATATTTCTTGTAAAGGGGGGTAGAACGCAAACGAATGGGTTAAAAACCCACTTGTCCAAAGTTTCGGATGATAATGCGCCCAAGGTAAGTCACGAGCAAGTTTGAGCGGCAGCGATTCGCGCGCCCGGATCAACGACGCATATTGGATTCCGGACCCCCCTTGCCTTTCTACCTTTAAGCGGGGGGGTCCGGAATCGGGGGTGCACCTCTTCAACGGCCCAGATCAGTGTGCCCGGATCAACGGCGATAAAGACCATTCCGGACCCCCCCTGCCTTTCTACCTTTAAGCGGAGGGGGGCGGTCCAGAATCAAGGATGCAGATTTTCGACGGCCTGGATCGACGCGCCCGGATCAACGGCGCTTGAACAACCTCCCCCTTCTCAGCCGCTCTATGATTAGCCAGTGTGGGCCATTCTCTTGTCTTGTCATCTTCCAATCCACCTTTCCCCTGCTGCCATGTGTCATCCATTCGCCTCCCCTCTTCGGTCTGCGTGGTCCACCCTCCTTCTCGTCATCCACTTGTCCTATGCCACGTGTCTCGCTCCTTTCCACGTCAGCCTCTCACCAAAAGGCAAATTCATTATCTCCGGTCTTCCTCCCTTCCGCCTAGTGTCTTCCACCATGAATCATCCTCTGTCACCCATCTCACACCCCGCCACTCCTTCCACGCCCTCATAATCCGACACCATCACTCCTATCATGTGCCCCATTCTCCGTGCTGGCCTTCATGCCTATCCCTCAAGCCATTTAGTTATTCCAGGTGGCAGTGCGAGAAGTCTTCCATATCCCGAGGTGCTGAGTTGGCCAGATCGTCCTCAATCCCCATGAAGCAGTTATTGAAGCGATTGGTGGTGGTTAGACATCATCTCCGCCATAATGGGAGCGTCCTGCAATGAATTAAAGGCACGTCGATTCGCCGGTGAAACTGTCAGAAGATCGATCGCGTCTGCCATAAGTTGCACGACTATTCAAAGATTGCGGCTGCAGAGTGTCAGAAGCCATGCAGACGCAAAGCCTTCAATGCAGTATCTTGGTTCCGCTACTGTTTTTGTTTTGAGTATATGTAGGCATTTTTGCCATTTTGGTATCTATCGATGGTAGAGCTAAGCTCCTGACTGTAAAGTTTCAGCAACACTCTGGTTTCCTGGTTATGCCTCTGTGTTTGAGATTTCTTGGTTTATAACAAACAGTTTTCTTTTTCCATCTATGTTTCATCTCATGCCAGGGAGTCCACAGTCGAAGGATTCGCGTGGATTGAACAATCTTGTTATAATAAAGGATTTGTTGTGACATTGTTGTGCCCTCTAGTGTTCTGTGTTTGAATGTAAAAGGATTTTGTGTTCGAATGCTTTCTTCTCCAGTCTGTTACAAACCGGATGTTTGTGATAGACCTGCGCACTCTTCTCTTGCAAGTCTTCCCCCTGCTCACCCTTTATTGCAACTCACTGTTTGAAGTTTATCAAGACCTCACTCGTCCATGCATGCCTGGCCTAGTTTCTGTGTTGAGATGATATTGTCCTAAGTCTTTCTCCATTTGATCACCCCTTTAAAACAAATCGTGACATTAAACTGATGGGCGTCGAGCTCTGCTCCTGCAAGCAATCCAGGAGTGACTTCCGGCTCCAACACCTTCCATGCTCTTCCATATCATCTCCTCCAACAACAAGGATGAGACCACTTCATCAAACTTAAAGGAATTTGTATTACTACCTATGGACACAAACAGACTATCCCACGAGTTTGGTAAAGAGAACAGTAAACTAATACACTTATCTTCATCAAAAATTTTAACCTCAACAGATACTAACTGACTTACCATAGTATTGAAGGCATTCAAATGCTCTACCACTGAGTCTCCATCTCTCATCCTCAGGTTATACAACTTATTTCTCAGGAATAGTTTATTTACTAGGGACTTAGACTGATACAACTTTCCCAATTTATCCCATAAATCCTTGATTGTAGCTTCCTCTGACACATTCAGTAATACTGAATCTAAGAGACACACTCGAATAGTGTGCTTCACCTTTCAATCCAAATTTTTCTATTCATCTGTTGAATTTCATGTAGGTGTGGTACATGGATGATCCAGGTGGATATTGGTGGCCACCCACCTATTCCAACTCGCTCCTCTTGACAGTTTTTAGTTCATCACGTTCTTTTGTACTTCTTTGTAATTGTTGGTTCTACACTTTCGGGGTTGTATGAAGCCCTACACATATTCCAGGAGGAGACTGGTGGCCTCCCACCTAATCCAACTGTCTTGTTTTGGACGTTTTCATGTCAACACATCTTTCTGTACTTCCAGGGCCATTTTGGGGCCCTAGACAATTTTTTTTTTTTTCACAGTCAAAATGTAGATGGAGTCAAATTTTGATGGTGTAATGTGTAGTTCTCGAAAATACCTTTCCAACGGGCTATCACATGCCTAAAATGTAGGTTGTATGCAAAATTTACGACCCCGGGAAGTTGAGGTACCAACTTACCCATAAGGGCCCACATGACTTTTGGTGTTTCACCTCCTAGGGTTAGGTTTTTGGATGTCTAGGGTTTTGTAATTCATGATTAATATTAAAAAGGCCTATGGAGCCTCATTATAATCATTCTACTTAGAAGGATGTGCGTAGAAGCCACATCTCTTCTCAGAGATAAATACCACCATTCGAGCAAGTTGTTTCAGTTCTATAGTTTTACAGTTTCAGCCTATTTCAATTATTCAATAGAATATATTGTTCACTCTATATCTATGTTGTTCTCCATATCTTTGTGTTTATTGTATTCAGTATGTTAATCAGTTTGTTCTGCTCCTAAATCTAGATCAATGGTATCATAGCGGTCTACTCTTCATTTATTTTTCTTCGTGCATGTCCCCGACAAGAGCTGGGTACAAGAAGTTGGGACTTGAACCAATCGAGCCTTTTCAAGATCGACAACGTCGAGCTCGAAAAAAACACATGGGGGATGAAAATAAAGATGATGGAGTAGGAGATCCTTTTAAAATGTTTCTCAAGGAATCCCTTGTGCGACAAAGGAACGAAATGATGGAAAAAATTTCACAGATCCTTTGGTGGTTGCCCACGGGAGAAGCATCTTCATCAAGTGGCCATGCAACCCCCTTCAAGGTACAAGTAAATTTTTATATTCCATTATTTGAAGGACTGATAGATGTGGATGCTATAGATAAATAGTTGAATCTGCTCAAAGGGTATTTTTCGTTACACAATTTTTCCGATAGGGAAAAGAGTACTTTTGCACTCCTTGAGGTCGTCCCCCATGTTAAGGACTGGTGGGATACTTACTCTAAGCAAAGGTCCATAGAGGATTCTACAATATTTGTGGTTTCCCCTACATGGGATTCCTTCCGGGATGCCATTAAAGAATAATACTACCCTGTTGGAAGCTATGAGGACCAGTACACCAAATGGACCACCCTACGTCAGGAAAGGGACCATACAATACCATATTTCACCAATATTTTCCATACCATGCACACCAAATTGGGTATCAAAGACTCTGAGTGACATATGGTGCTCAAATACCGTGGTTTTTTTCATAAATACATTCAAACATAAATGGAGTTTTTGGACATCGCCTCATTGGATACGACTTATAGATATGCTCTCAAGATCGAGCAGAAATTTAAGCAAAAGATGTGAGAGTTTGGATCTACAAACTCCTCACAACCAAAGCAGGGAAAAGGCAGCCCCAACCCACATAATAAGGGACAGATAAAATATGGCTACTCTCAGGACAACCAGTCCAAGACGCAACACAAGAAGGGAAATGAGAAGACGAAGAAGGACACGAGAAAATGGTGTGAATACCATAAAATCCCTTGGCACAACACCGAAGAATGTCGCTCCAAACAATGACTCATGGTCAAGCTGAAGGATTATGAGTCAGAGGTCTATTCTGACTCTGAATCAAATCTAGAATGAGGGAAGCAGATTATCAATGTTGAACCCAATGCCACTATTTCTACCACCAAAGTCCAGCCAAGCGAACCACAAGAACTAGAGGAAGGGGAACGCATCTTTCACTCACAGATGTGGGTAAAGGGGGTTCTGCTTCATTTCATTGTCGATAGCGGCAATCAGAAGAACATGATCTCAGTAGAGATCATCAAGCGGCTGGACCTGCTGACGACACCACACCCGCAGCCTTACACCATCAGTTGGCTTCACCAAGGAAGAGATCTACGTGTCAGCCAACAATTTCGTCTACCCTATGGCCTCGAGCCTTTGAAAGACGAGGTATTGTGTGATATTTCTCCCCTTGAAGTTTGTGATGTTATTTTAGGACAACCATATTTTTGGAAGCATCAAGTTGTGTATGAGTCTATACCCCACAGTGTTATTATTACTTTGGGTAGACAATTATACATAATACCATAGGTAGTATCACCTACCGTTATTTCTTTAATCTACTAAGAAATGCAGTAAGGTCATTTCACATACTGGGAATTTTGTCTTCTTTGTGATCCATGCTCACAATAAGCAGAAGGTCATCACCACATCTGTGGACTCTACACAGAGCCTCTCTTTGCAGCAGAAGCAAGTGGACCGGATCGTGGAAGAGTAAAGAGACATATTCTCCTCACCCACCGAGGTGCTGACGCAATGCCAAGTCAAGCATCCAATTGATGTAACCCCCAGTGCACCTCTCCCTAATGGACCGGTCTATCATCGCTCGTTGTTGGAAAATGATGAAATCAAGTGTCAGATCAAAGATCTTCTTCAAAAGGGGCACATCTAACCTAACTCCTCTCCTTGTGGAAGACTGATTGTACTAGTGAAAAATAAGGATGGGACATAACGACTCTCCATTGATTGCAAATCATTAAACAAAATCGCATTCAGGAACCGGTACCCAATTCCCAGAATTGATCACCTTCTTGACCAACTCAAGGGGGAAAAGTTCCTCAGCAAGATTGAACTAAAGTTTGGCTACCACCAGGTTCCCATCGAACCAACTGATGTATGGAAGACATCCTTCAAATCTAAAGAAGGTCTCTTCAAATGGTTGGTCATGCCCTTTGTCTTATCAAATGCACTATCCACTTTCACGAGGTTGATGGATGATGTATTGAGACCCTTCACCAAATCTTTTGTGGTGGTATATTTGGATGAAATCCTCATATTTAATAGAACTTGGGAGGAGCACATGCAACATATTCAGTAGTTTTTTAGCACTCTTCGGAAGCACAAGCTATATGCCAACTTGGAAAAATTCTCATTTGGCATGAACAGGGTCTAATACTTGGGATACACTGTTGACAAGAATGGGGTACATGTTGATCCAGCTAAGATTCAAGTCATCTGTGAATGGCCAGCCCCAACCACACTAAACCAATTTTGGAGCTTCTTAGGACTGGCCAACTTCTACCGATGGTTCATGTTGGGATTCTCCCATATTGCATGGACCCTCATCCAAGTGACCAAGGGCAGTGGCAGGGAACATTTCACATGGGGGGAGGAACAAAAAAAAGCATTTGTTGATCTGAAGCATCGCTTGTGCTCAGCTCTAGTACTCTCCTTGCCCAATCTACAACAACCATTCGAAATTAAGACTAATGCATCTGCCTTGTTGTAAGCACAATTCTCACTAAACAACGTCATCTGATGGCATACCATAGTGATACACTCTCAGATACTATCTAGAAATACCCCACCTATGACAAGGAAATGTATTCCATTGTAAAAGTATGTCGTCAATGGAAACATTACATTCTGGGAAAGGAGATGATCATCCACATTGATTACAAGCCTCTAGAATTCATACAGACACAGGGGAAGTTGCAGAATGACCGCCATCAGAAGTGGTCCACCTACCTATAGCAGTTCCATCTCAACATCAAGTATAAGACAGGGAGAACAAATCGTGTCATTGACTGCCTCAGTCAACCTCATGTGACTGCACTCACCATTGTGCTCCATTCCTATGGACATGAGGCATCTGAGTGGCCCCAACTTTATCAGCAAGATCTGGACTTCACCACCACCTATCATCTCTTCGGCATAGGAGTGAATGTCACTGATTTTCACATTTAGGACGGATTGTTATACCATCTAGGCCATCTCTATGTTCCTGCAAGAGAGCGTGCAAAGCTGATTTGGGAAGCCCACTACAGTCGGATGGAAGGAAATTTTGGCGTGGAGAAAACTGTGGTCATTCTATATAAACATTTTTATTGGCCAAAACTTCGACAGGACGTCAACAAGTATATCATATCTTGCACTATGTTCCATTTCCAAGCTATCCATCAAGAAGCAAGTTTTATACACCCCTCTTCCTACTCCTGAGAAGCCTTGGGAATCCATATCGATGGATTACATGTCTGGCCTTCCATCCACCAAGAAAGGCAATGATTGTGTATTTGTGGTCGTTGATCGGTTTTCGAAGATGGTCATCCTCACAGCCTGCAAGAAGAACATCACAGCGGCAAATACTGCCAAGATCTTCTTTGAATGAGTGTGGGTCCATTTTGGGATACCACATACCATCATCTCTAACTGGGACAACAGGTTCCTAAGCACATTTTGGTCGAGTCTCTGGTCACTATTGGACACCAAGCTCACTAAATCCACTTCTTTTCACCCCCAAACAGATGGCCAAACAGATGTAGTCAATCATATTATTGTGTACATCATGTGCATGTACAACTCTAAGCATCCACGTACATGGGATGAGATTCTCCCCTATGTTCAACACAGTTATAACAGGGCTCTCCATAGCTCCACTGACCATAGACCATTTCAGGTGGGGCTGGGATTCCAACCCTTGGGTCCCATTAATGTTGCACTACCTCTTGCAACCACACAGACAGACTCTTCCCATGTTCATTCTGAGACCAACAAAGCCACCAGATTCATTGAGTGGATTCATCACATCCATCAATAGGTCCATGAGATTTTGCAGAAAACCAATGCTAAGAACAAGTAGCACCATGATTAACATAGGGTACCACACAAGTTTTAGGTTGGAGATAAGGTCTGGTTACATTTGTAGAAAGAATGTCTTACAGGGCCCCATCGGAAGCTACACCCACTTTGCTATGGGCCTTACACTATCACCAAGGTTGTGGGTAGCAATGATTTTGAGCTCAACACTCTACCCTTCCTTGGCTTGCACCCAATGTTCAATGTGGACCTCCTTCGACCATATTTTCCACCATTATTGGACACCTCAGAGATTGAAAAATAGTTGACACCAACAGAGCTCAACCCTGACTACATGGAACATGAATAAATTGATCAGATAGTGGACACATAGGTCAAGGGCACTCGCTAGCAGAGAATCCAGTTTTATTGGGTTGTCAAGGCATGGCAGCTCCTACACCAAGGCAAGTGGCTCACCCAAGGAAAAATTCATCAGAAGTTTCCTCACCTGATGGGGGAACTCAACACGATGGAGACCATTTCTTCCTCAGGGGGGAGTACTGATCCAGGTGGATATTGGTGGCCACCCACCTATTCCAATTGGCTCCTCTTGAAAGTTTTTAGTTCAGCACGTTCTTCTATACTTCTTTGTAATTGTTGGTTCTATGCTTCCAAGGTTGTCTGAATCCCTACACATCTTCTAGGAGGATACTGGTGGCCTCCCACCTAATCCAATTGACTTATTTTGGATGTTTTCATGTCAGCACATCTTTCCATACTTTCAGGGTCGTTTTGGGGCCATAAAAAGTTTTTTTTTGGCTTGCCACAGTCAAACTATAGATGAAGTCAAAGTTTGATGGTGTAATGTGTATTTCTCTAAAATACCTTTCCAACCGGCTATCACACACCTAAAACAGAGGTCGTATGAAAAATTTACGACCCCAGGAAGTTGAGGTACCAACTTACCCATAGGGGCCCACATGACTTTTGGTGTTTCACCTCCTAGGGTTAGTTTTTTGGATGTCTAGGGTTTTGGAATTCATGAGTAATATTAAAAAGGACTTTGGAGCCTCATTGTAATCATTCTACTCAAACGGATGCATGTAGCAGCCACATTTCTTCTCAGAGATAGCTACCACCATTCGAGCAAGTTGTTTCAGTTCTGCAGTTTTACAGTTTCATCCTATTTCATTTATTCAATAGAAGATATTGTTTACAGGATATCTGTGTTGTTCTCCATATCTCGGTGTTTATTGTATTTAGTATGTTAATAATTTCATTCCTCTCATAAATCTAGATCATTGGATCCACTTCGATCCACTGATCTCTGTCAACCAACAGATCTTCCATCTTGAGCTTCCACAACTCAAAAAATTTCCCATTAAACTTCTTGATCTCCATTTTCAAACTGCGCTCCATGTCTCTTCACCTGAAGAATCAATACCGCATATCTCCCACTGTAACAAGGTTTATCACAGTCCTAAGCCAAACCCTTGACCACAAAGGCGTCCCCCTAAAGCCAATAATTGATCTGATACCAAATGTAGATTTTAACCTTGTACAATATTTACTTCAAACATGTTTTCAGTAACAAAACGAAAAATATATAATGGAAAATACACACATTACACAGATATTTTTCCCTTGGAAACCCAAACCGAGAAAAACAACATATTCTATATATTTATTCACATCATACATTGTTTACAATACAATATACATATAGGAGCCAGTGACATCCAAAACCCTAACCTAATAAACTAGATTAGTCAACAACCCTAATTCCTTAACCGTAAATAGAAAAGCATCAGCGAAAACCATGTGCCGAAAAAACGCCCAACAATGGACACGAAAATCAAGGCAATACGAAAAACGAGGCAAAAAAGGTGACACGTTTCCCAAGGAAAAAATATCGGGGGGAGGGGGGGCTAGAGGCCCACCCTAAACCCCCCCCTCACGCAAAGAATATAACACATACCCAACAATATGCTCTCATGAAGTTGAAAGCCCCAAAGAATGGTTAATAAGCCCCTAAATGGTTGCAACAAAAAGTTACAAGTCGTTTATTAAAGGGTAAAGTTGTTATAACAAGAAAGTATAGGTCAGCCCTAAAGTTAAGGAAATAAGTCATTTGGAAAAGTATAATTATACCTCAAGGATCCTCTCATTTGCGCACACACAATTTTATTGAATATCTTCTAAGTGATAAAGTGACCTATTGGAGACTCTGAAATGACAAATCTAAGGCAACAAAGGAGTGTGAAGGATAAATTTTTGGGGTTGCAAGTGTGCGAGGTTTTTTTTTTTAGAAAACCCTAATTTAGCTAACCCTCGTGGGCTAGGATACATGTGTCTCACGAGGCATCCCTATGGTTTATATGACACTCATCATGTGAGGCCCTGTGTGATGCACGGGTTATTCACGCAAGGTTGAGGCAGATTTGAAGAAGGATGCTTGTTCTAGGTTGCAACAAGGTATGATGATACAAGAGGGTTGTTACACGATTTGAGGTATGTATGTATGCATGATTTTGATTGTTATATTTGTTGATGTTTGGTAGCTGCAGGAGGATCTTTCCCTCCTAGATGACCTTTCTTAGATGCGGAGAATATTTTGGAAGCAATAGATCCATTGGACGGATGTAGAAATACCCCAGAAGAGAAGTTGGCCCAGAAGAATAAAGATTAATGAAAAGACACCTTCCCAAAAGAGAAGTCAACCCAGCTAGAAGGATAGGAAGACTATAAATAAGGAGGAACAATAGCTCATTGTTTCACTCACACACACTCTCTCAGCTACATAGAAGCAAGGTGCAAGTTTGGAGAAGGTGACACAACTGCTACATTGACTCAGTTTCTTCTTGTTCAGTCTTTTGGTATCTCTCTCTTGTGTGCTACTCCTTGAGGAGGTGCGCTACCTTGGTATGGTGTTTATGTTGTAGTTGTGGTGGTATTTCTGGTTGAGTTATATCTTGATCTAGGGTTTATTTGTTTGGACTTTCTTTGTGAACGAAATCTATCTAAGAAAGATTGTTGGGCTTTTTCCCCCATTTGGGGTTTTCCGAGGATAAATATCTTGTGTTCTTTTTGTCTCTCGCTTATGTTGTTACTGCTCAGTACATGATATATATGTGTGTGTGTGTGTGTGTGTGTGTGTGTGTGTGTGTGTGTGTGTGTGTGTGTGTGTGTGTGTGTTAAGGGTAATGAAGTAAGAGAACACTAGTAACTCTAATGCTCTGTAAATAAGGAAAATCTAACAAGGTATCAGACTTGTTTACCTTCAAAATAGTTTCATCGGTGGAAGGGAGATCGCTACAGCAACACCTTGCAACATCTTGCAACTGCAATACTTTTTCAAGTGCATTGAGAACTATCCCAAGGTCGTTGGGGATAATTCCTTCATAGAGAAGTGCACCCTAACCTAGCACACCCCTTGAAAACCTGAGCGTGCAGTCTGGTGAAGTTTGAAAATTTGATTTTTTTCAATGCTAGGGTTTATACCAGCGAAAAATGTCAACCAGCATGAGAGTTGAAGATATATTGGATGGAGAAGATAACTTCAGATCCTGGAAGAACAAATTTATCCTCATTCTAGAAGAGAATGAGTTATTGGATCATATCAACCAGATGCTTCCAGAACCAGAAGAAGAAGACGCCAAAGCAAAGTTCATGAAGAATGAGGTCAAGGACAAGAGGATATTGACAGACTCAATTAAGGATCATTTGATACCTAATGTATCACTGAAGACACCAAAGAAAATGTTTGGTTCCCTAACCAGACTTTATGAAAGTAAGAATACCAGTTGAAAGCTTACTCTAACGCATCAACTAAGAAATGTGACAATGAACAAGACAGAAACAATAGCCAACTATTTCATGAGAATATTGTAGATCAAGGACCAGTTAACAACCATTGTAGATACAGTAGAAGACGTTGAACTTGTGCCTACTACACTTAATGGATTTCTAGGAAGGATGGATGCGTCAAATATCAGATGCTACAACTTCAAGGAGATGGGACATTATGTCGCACAATGTTCTCTTAAACATGAAAAGGGAAAGAAGAAGTACCATGTACATGTAGCAGATGTTGAATAGCAGAAGTCAAAGGATGAAGAGTATGTCCTTTATCCAGTAGTGCTTCCAAGCACATGATCGGGGAAACTATAAGTGGGTCAGCAGCAGCTAAATTCCAGGTTTGCATATAAGGTTTGATATTTTTATACTACTATGTTTTAAGTAAGTGTTGCATTCTTTAAATTATATTATTGTTATCTCTATTTATAGTTTAGTAAACACCTGATTATTTTTGGTACAACTACTATTAAATGAATTCTCATATTCATATTAATAATGCACTTTTTTATGCCCGCACGGGTGTAGACGGATTGGCAAGTGTCATGTAAATGGAAGGAAAATTATAAGAATGAGGTCTCATGTTCGATTCTCACCTAGATTTACTTGTGTGCCATTCTTGTGGGTTGGGTGGTTGCACCTGGGGTTATAGTGGTAGTAGACAGGGATCAACCCCGTATCACATGAGTACGAGAACCACCTGTTGTTGATTCCCCCAGTACAAAAAAAAAAAAAAAATGCACTTGTTTATAAGATAAATTGATCTTTTCTAGGAGATGTTCTTGGTTGTTGACCCTATCTCAGGCAAGTTATCTTATAAACTCCATGGAGGTTACCATGGATATTGTTTTGTTCTTGTTTCTTGTTCTGGGAAGGTCACATGTAATAGCTCTGAGAGGGAGCTATAATGATAGTTGTAGGAGAAAATTTGTATATGATCTCTAGTTGAGACATGAAGAAGACTATCCAAACATAGAGTTGTGCACATACATGTAATGAAGGAGAAGAGGAGGTGAGCACATGCAAAGGTAGTAGATGACTTTGAAGATTATATAGCTTCAGAGGGAGTCAAGCTTCAGGGGGAGCATGCAGACTCAGAGTGATCATTATCTCAGAGAGAGTCAATTTCTTAGACACTTTCATTCAGAAAGTATTCTTCCTGAGATTCAAATTTAGATGGGAGATACTTCCTCCAAGACTAACATACAGGAGGCTAGATCAATACTTTAGAGGCTTTGAGGAGAAATGAGACCTCCTGGGAGGATTCCCTTATTTCAATGACAACAAAGGAAGCCAGTCAAAAGGACTGGTATGGGGACCTTTTTCCTTGATTCCAAGACAAGAAGGGAAGTCAGTGGTGACTTCTAAGTTCATCTACAAGATCAAGCATACTGTAGATGGTAGCATAGATATGTACAAAGCTTGATTTATGGCCTGAGGATTCTATGATGAGAAACTTGCTCCAATAGCCAGAAGAAGTGTACACAGAGCAGCGACAAGATACATGAGAAGGAGTCTCATGTCTGGGGATTGAAGGCTTTGTACGGGCCCAATCAGGCACCTAGGGAATGATATGCCAGATCAGATATTTATTTGATGAGCTTGGGGATGGTTTCCCATTGATCATATATGTGGATGACCTGTTTCTTATGGAAGATTAGAAGCTCATAGTTGGGTGCAAGAGGGAGCTCGCTTCAGAGTTAGAGATGAAGGATCTAGGTCTTATGCATTACTTCTTGGGATTGGAGGTGTTCCAGATATCAGGTGAGATTTTCCTTAGCCAAGGAAAATATGTTGTTGAGATCCTGTAGAGATTCGGGATGATGGACTGCAAGTCCATGATCACACCCATGATGATAAATCTAAATCTCTTGAGTGATTCATCTTCATATTTGGTGGATCCCATGATGTAAAGACAAATGATTGGATCCTTGATGTACCTAGTTAACACCAGGCCATTCATATGCTTTGCAATGAATGTCTTGAGTTAGTACATGTTGAACCTAGACATGTACATTGGATGAAAACAAAACATGTGTTGAGGTACCTATGTGGTACGATTGGATATGGACTGAGACATGTCTTGGATAGAGATGTGAAGCTGCAGGGATATACAGACTCTGACTGGGAAGGGAGTGCAGTGGATCAGAAGAGTATTTCCTGATGCAGTTTCAGTTTGAGATCAGCGTGATCTCACGGTTGAGCAGGAAGCAGACATCAATGGCACTCAGTACAGTAGAGGAAAAGTATATAGAATCCATTATTGCAAGACATGAATCAGTGTGGCTTCAAAAGTTTCTTTCAGGACTTCATCCGAGACATGATGCAATAGGGAGAATTGAAGCTCCAATACACATCCACATATGAGCAGATTGCAGAAATTCTCACTAATATTTTTTCCAAGGTGATGGACAGATGAGTAGCATCGGGAAGACATTCTCCTAGATTGGTCATGTTGATTTGAACAAGGGAGAATGATACATTCACTCACAGGATTAGCCATGTTTATTTGGCTAGTGGTGAATGGCCCAGGCACAATATTTCTCCTATTAGTCATGTTGATTTCACTAGGAGTGAAAAATACTCGAGGTGTTCCAGAGATAAGCTTGGTGTGATGAAGAATTTCCACCCTCATTGAGAGGGAGGTGTGTTGTTTCTTCTCATGCCGAATAACCCCTCTGGCCAAGGGTTCCCTAGATTAGTCATGTCAAGTGGTTGAGGGGGTAATTCACCGTTGGACCTGATAAGAGAAGAAACATCACACACATAGTTGTGAGGACTATGGGAGTAGCTTCATGCTATTGGATGAGACTATAACTATGGTTGATGGAATTGTAGTAGTTGTGCGATACTAGCTAATTGTTGCATAGTTATAGAGACATTGACTATGATTATGGTTGATGGCATTGTAGTAGTTGTGTGCTACTAGTTGATTGTTGCATAATCATAGGAATGACTATGGCTGATAGCATTGTAGTAGTTGTGTGCTACTAGTTGATTGTTGCATAGTCATACAGATGACTACGGATGATGGAATTGTAGTAGTTGTGTGCTACTAGCTTATTGTTGCATAGACATTTGGATCCTGACTATGGTTGATGACATTGTAGTAGTTGTGTGATACTAGTTGATTATTGCATAGTCATGGAGCTTGCAGACTATGATTATGGTTGATGGCATGGTAGTAGTTTTGTTATACTAGTTGATTGTTGCATAATCATAGAGATTGTTGGACTGTATGGTGGTAGCTTGTGTAGCTATCGATTGATTACAGGAGAGAGACATTGTTTCTTTGGATAGTAGTTGTGTGCTACTTGGAGTGGTCGTGTACCACTGGATAGTGGTTAAGTACTACTATGGATCAACAGTGTCATATTCTACTGGATGGCATTGTAGTAGATGTGCGCTACTAGCTGATTGCCACGGAGACTATCAATTCACATTGGGAGTAGCTAAGTGCTACTTGATTGTAGATAGTGTGATAGGCGATTCGAGCTATCAATGCAATTGTGGTAGTTGTGTGCTACCAGTTGATTGTAGAGTAGTCAGTGGACTACTAGATGAAGAAATCGTGAAATATACCTCCCTAGATAAGAGGGAGTCTTGATGTTTGGTAGCTGCGGGAGGATCTTTCCCTCCTAGATGACCTTTCTTAGATGCATAGAAGATTTTGGAAGCAAGCGATCCATTGGACAGATGTTGAAATACCCCAGAAGAGAAGTTGGCCCAGAAGAATAAATAATTATAATGAAAAGACACCTTCCCAAAAGAGAATTTAGCCCAGCTAGAAGGACAAGAAGACTATAAATAAGGAGGCACTTTAGCTAGTTTGTTCACTCACACACACTCTCTCAGCTACATAGAAGCGAGGCGCAAGTTTGAACAAGGTGACACAACTTCTACAGTGACTTGGTTTCTTCTTGTTCAGTCTTTTGGTATCTCTCTCTTGTGCGCTACTCCTTAAGAAGGTGTGCTACTTTGGTATGGTGTTGATGTTGCAACTGTGGTGGTATTTCTGGTTGAGTTAGCTCTTGATATAGGTTTTATTTTTTTGGAATTGCTTTGTGAATGGAATCTATCTAGGAAAGGTTGTTGGGTTTTCCCCCATTTGGGGTTTTCCCGGGATAAATCTCTTGTGTTATTTTTGTCTCTCATTTATGCTACTAATGCTCAATATATGATATATATATGGTAATGGTAATGAAGTAAAAGAACACTAGTAACTCTAATGCTCTGTAAATAAGGAAAATATAACAATATCTTGATGTCATGGCACATGCGCATGTCTTGGAGATGTTTGGTATATGCTTGAGGCACATCTTGGATGAATGGTATCTACTTTGAGGAGCATCTTTGGTGCATGACTTGAGGCACGTCTTTGGCACATGTATGAGTTAAATTTCTTGGCAATGTTGATGCATCTTGGTTATGTTATGGTACATTGTTTATAACATAACTTTGGGTATTTAGTTGAGGCACGGTACATGGTCTTGGAACATGCTTGAGGTATATGGTTGGTTGCATATCATTGATATTTTGGTACTTGGTTGAGGCAAATCATTGATGTTATGGTATGGTACATGGTGTGCAACATGATTGAAACATATCATGGGTGATATGGTATATGGTTGAGGCACATCTCATGGTACATGGTTTATGGCATATCTTGGTACATGATTGATATAGTACTAGCATTGGTACATGGTTGATATGGTACAAGTTTTGGTAAATGGATGATGCATGATATGGTACAGGTTTTGGTACATGGACGATGCATGATATGGTATAGGTTTTGGTACATGGATGATGCATGATATGGTACAGCTTTTGTTACATGGTTGATGATTGGTTGATGCATGATATGTGACAGTGACAGGTTGATGTATGAGTGATAGTGAAGTGATAATATCAGTGGTAGTGTCAGGTTGAGTCTACACTTATATTAAAGGGAAGCAAGACAGGGCAAGGAAAGGGGGTTGTAGCCTCCTTTTGGTTGGTGCCGGAGAACACAAGGAATTGGATATTCCTTCAGGTTGGAGCCTGTAAATTAGGGGATTGTAGCCTCCTTCTAGTTGGAGCCAGAAAAAATAGGGATTTGGATCTTCGTTCAGGTTGGAGCCTGTAAACTAAGGGGTTGGAGCCTCCTTCCAGTTTTAGCTGGAAAACTCATAGAGTTGTAGCTTCCTTCAGGTTGGAGCATGTAAATAGGGGGTTGGAGCCTCCTTTCAGTTGGTGCTAGAGAATTTGGAAGTTGGTGTTTCCTATGAATGTAATCTTTGATATATAAGAAATAATTTTGTGGTTTTCTCCCATTTGGGTTTCCACGTAAAACCTTGGTGTACTATGTATTTGTGGTTATGATGTGATGCAATGTTTATGATTATATGTTTATGATATATATTAAATGAAATCATAAGTGAATGGAATTATTGATAAAATTGATGATTACATGTTGTTGGATAGGCATTTTGGATGCAAATTTGAAAAATATCCTAAGGCTAGAGGAGATACGCAGTAAAGGCGCATTCAGGATTGAAGTGCATAGTAAAAGTGAATTTGGAGGTGCATGAGAAGATAAAGCAAGGAAATAAATAAATGAAATGAAGAAAGGAGATAAAGCAAGAAAATCAGCATGCATTCACGAAGGAAGGAAAAGTTTGCACGAACTATGTGTTGTCATGATTTGTAATGAGTCATAATGAGTTGTCATATGGTTTTGGAATAAGCTAGTAGGGTTTTGAGCCCTAAATATGTGTATAAATATGTAATGGGTTGGGAAGAGAAGGATGTTGATAGAATAGATTGATAATGAGAGAGATTCTATGTCTGAAGGTTTAGGGGAGAGTTTGGTAGAGAGAGGCTTTCACTGTAGAGCAGCTAGGAGGGATGGGGAATGATATCATGATGTATATATTGCAGCACAGTGCAGAAGCTTGAGATGATTTCACAAAGAATAATAAAGAAGCTAGTCGTTCTGGACGTAGCCCAAGGATTGGGTGAACCATGTTAAATTATGTGTCTGAATGTGTCTTTTATGTGATTGTTCATGGATGTTTTGTTTATGCATGATTAGATATAGCTTTGAGTGATGTGCATTAATTATAAATGTTCCATTGAATGTTCTATGTCATAATCTGTGTTATAATGGTGTTGTATAATTGAGTTTACCAATTAATCAAGGGAAAAGAGACACAAAATATTGTGCATAGGGTATATAAGTATCAATGAACATGTTGATGACCTTACATCCCTTCATCCATGCATAAACTTGATTCATGTAGTTCTAGTAGATACCCCGGGTGAGACTTCACTTTCATGCAGATGTTGTTGAAAGGGCCGATATCTGAAGCATTTTGTTGGTTAGATAACTCAAACCTAGGGTCTTACAACCACGCGCCAACAAATGGTTATGTTGTTGGGACTTAGAATCTGTGATCGAGGGAATGTTTTGGAGTTCGACTAAGAAAGAGATCGTCAAATGGCTAGAAAGGAAGGAAAGATAATTTTCTCAAGGAGAGAATAGAAACCCTTGGATGAGCGATGAACAATGGTTGCAAAGGTACGTTTTCACAAAGATGCATGAGATTTTCTTTGGTGAATTTATGATTATTTTGACCGAATGGTTAGAAATATTAGTGGAGAATATTGGAAGATACCATACTACAGTGCTGAGGAACTAGACCCCTGAGTTGGTAAGACAATTGAATTATGTAAGAAATATTACTTTGCGGACAATCGATTTTTGGTTAAATAGCATACTAGGGGGTTATATTACAGAATTTTCAGTAGATTCTACCCAATCATATAGTATTGCAGAAAGGGATTTCTTCAAGGTTCCACGTGGAAGGTTTATGAAAGCATTGGTTACCTCGATAAAGATGTTGTTGTGTGAGAATTGTGTAATGACGATGGAATCTGACTGTTAAGGGGATTCATGCGCATAGGGGAATTGGGGGCTGACTAGGGCATGGTCTGAAGGTAGGAAAGAATGAATAAATAAATGAAGAGGGAAGGGAGGGATTGAGGATGCAAAGAAATGAGGAAGGTATACCAAAATAGGAAGATGAATTTGTAGTACTGCGCAGTGGAGGAAGGTATAAGAGGTTGAAGATTGGGGTTGAGAAAGGAGAATCACACAGTAAGTATGAGTGGAGAGGACCTTGCACAATAGTCTGTGTTGTATAGATGCCATGTATAGAAGGGGAGGAGGAGGGTTCTCAGTATAATCCCATAATAGAAGAATTGGTAAGTCCTACTCAGGTTGAATCCTGTGTCGAATCCATCACCCTATGTACTTCATCGAGATCTAAGGTAACATTTGAGGATTTGACAAAAGTACTGATAGTTGGAAGAGGAAGTCAAAATAATAGTAGTCAAAGTAGTGGAAGCAGTGCACCAAGTTAGATTCAACTATCATCGTCGAGGGGATGTACTACAAAAAACAAGATGGCAGGGTTAGACAACACATTGATACTGCCTGAGTTCTAGGGAGTTGGTTTGGAGGACCCAAAACAACATCTATTTGTATCTGAGACAATTTGGGTTGCGAAGAATGTCCAAGATGAGGCTACCAAGATTTCACAATTGGAAACGACATTTAGAGGTTGTGCATTGGTATGGTAAATGAAACTACATAGTACTACACCTATAGGACAAGCAAGGAATTTAGAAGAGTCAGTTTGGGACTATGATCAAATATTTAAGGATTTGATGGGTAGATTGACATTTTAGATTCATGATCAACAACACAAAGAATGGTTTATTACAGGACTATTTCCACACATTCACTTCCCATCGGTGCAATAGAAGGTTACATCGCAGCCTGAATCCTTGGAGATTGAAATGAAGTTGGANACAGTTATCATCCTTGACCATTCATTAGTAGATCTTACAAAAGGGAAGGAGAAGTAGGAAAAAGTCCGGTGTGTCAAGTGTAGGACTGAATGCCACCATAAGGATGAATGCCCAACCTTTGCACAGTATTTGGAAACTGGATCATCGAACCCATTACCAGGAGGAGGGTACTGTGAAATATATAAGAAACGGGGACATCATCTACATGATTTTCCATTGCTGCATAAATACCAGAGCATGCAAAGGAATTTATTCTGTAAATTTTGCAAGTCAGTAGGGCAGGAAGAGAAGTATTGTTGTGCATTCGATCTGATGAGAGAGAACACTTAAGATATGTATAGAATTTAGGAGGAAAATGATCTGACAAAAGGATTTGGTCCATAATATAATAACCAAAGAGGCTTTAATCCAGGAAGCCAAGGAGGATTTGGCAGAGTAAGTTTTGGAAGAGGAGGTACAGGCCCAATAATGTGCTACAATTGTAATCAACCAAGACAATTAGCTCATGACTACCCAAATCCTTATATAAACTACACATATTTTAAAGCACCAGATCATGCGACAAATGATTGTCCGCAACTACTTGCAAAGTGGTAGGAAAGAGGGAATAAGAACTAGAACCCGAATCATAACGTACAAAATATATCAGCAAAGATATGTGATGAAGGACCCAGAATAGAAATTGTCACACACTGAGGAGCTAACGTGGTAAACAGAGGGAGGTAGAGTGAGAAATGGGTGAGGAAATTAGCAGTACGTATGCTGAAATTTAATCCACGG
Organism: Picea engelmannii; assembly: GCA_009831015.1. Classification (NCBI taxonomy): domain Eukaryota; kingdom Viridiplantae; phylum Streptophyta; class Pinopsida; order Pinales; family Pinaceae; genus Picea; species Picea engelmannii. Next base: position 44,562 of record ML811990.1, read on the forward strand.
TGATAAAAAGAGACATATTAGCATACAAGGAATAAGATACTAGGACCCAATTGGATAACATCAACATCATCTGCAATCCCTATGGTTGACATGCCTTTGATATATGATCGGAATACCCTAGAAAATCCCCTTGAAAAGGTAACTCCTTTGAAAGAATTCCTGAAACGTTGTTTAGCATTGATGAAAGATGAAGTTGCATTGAATACATTGCACAAAATGATTGATCATTGACAAGAAAGGGAATTTCCTACTATACAGAGGGTAGTGAATTAGGTACTGCGCAAAAAGAGGATGAGCAATGAGTTTAGGTTAAGTGTGCATATTGGGGATTATGCCATGGATCAGGTCATCCTAGAATTGGGTTCTGATGTAAATGTTTTCTCGAAGAAAACATGGGAAAATATGGGGAAGCCGAAGTTAATTTGGTCTCTCATCTAGTTAATATTGGCAAACCAACACAAGATAGTACCAATTGGATGATTAATAAGGATACATGTGAATATAGATGGGATGCGCAGTATAGCATACTTTGAAGTCATCGAAATCATGGATGATAGTCAGCCATATCCAAGACTAATGGGGTTATAATGGGCCTTTGAAAATTAGGCAATTATTAATCTGAAGAGGAGGGAAATGATATTTGAGGTAGGAGACTTAAAAGTTATCATTCCATTGTATCCGACAGAAGGAACGAGGTACATAGAGCCAACAAAAGGGAACAAAATTGACAACTTGTATAATATGACTGTGTGAATGGATGACTATGTTAACCCCACTGCAGATGGTGCAATAAGTTGGAGAAGAATTATCTCATGTGCGTCAAACCCAGAGGAAGGCCTGGAACATTGACAATAGAGGATGCATAAAGTATCCAGCAGACGATGTGCCCACATTACTCAATCATTGCATTGGATTGGAACAAAGCTATGTGACCTGCCCAAGTATGATGGTTTGACTGACATAGAATATTTCATACAGGTGTTTGAGTTGTAGATACCCAAACAAAAAATACTGTCGGCATTAGATATTGTCTTGAAGGCCACTCCAGCCAGATGGTGGGATGAACACAAAGAAGGAATAGAAGACTAGCAGCAGTATAGAATATTGTTGCAAGTTAGATTCTATACCGAGATGGAGTATATTGGGTAAGAAATATACATGGGTAGGTGATCCAATAGATCATGTTGAGAAGTTCATAAACATATGGAGATTGATGTCGAAGAAGGAATGGACATGTAGGTTTATACATACATTGGATACAATTCCTAAGAACTGGTACCTAAAACTAGAAATGCACAGAGAAACAACGAATTGGGACCAAATAATTCAAAGGTTTAAGGTAACATTTAAACTTGAACATGAATCTCCATTACTAGATGTAGCTTTGCATACCATCAGAACCAAGATCTTTTTAGAAGAAGGACTAACGGAGGTAGTACCTATGTGTAGTGCGCACAAAGCTTCTATGATTGTTCATGAATTACTAGAATGTTATAATGTTGCTAAAGAATACCAAGACGAGGAAGATCCAAGGAATATACAAGTACATGAAATTGAGGGGGAACGTGTAGTAGAAGGACCTGAGCTTAATTTTTTTGTATATGCACAACTACTAAATACATGGAAGGTAAATATTGGGAAAAAATAAAATCCAAAGTTTGTGCAGATAGGGGATTACTAGAATGATGAAACTGTGGAGAAGATTGCAGATTTACTGCATGAGTATCATGATCTATTCTCGACTACATTCTCATAAATGAAAGGGATAGTTGGGGAGTCTGAATAAATGAAGATCCATTTCCCCTAGATGCTAAGCCAGTAAGACAAAGACCTTACAGACTAAATCTAAAATATAAAGAGAAGGTAAAAGCAGAGATAGATCGAATGCTAGAAGTTGGAATCATTGAACCAAACGTGGAATTAGAATGGATAATTCCAATGGTAGTGCAAGATAAGAAAACATGGGGAATCATAATTTGTGTAGACCTAAGGATGTTAAATGATGTATGTCTGCATGATACATTTCCAACACCGTTTACAAATGAAGTGCTAGAGAATGTAGGAGGGTAGGAAGCCTATTCTTTCACAGATGGATTTTCAGGATATCACCAGATTAAGATTGTGTAGAAAGATAGACATAAGACTACCTTTGTGACAAAGCGGGGAAGCTATCAGTACATAATAATTCCTTTTGGGCTAAAGAATCCAATTGCAATTTTTTCAAGAGTAGTTGTCACAACTTTTAAGGAATGTATTCATAAGTTCTTTGACGTTTACTTAGATGATTGGATAGGTGTATACAATGTCATATTTCACTGAATTTGAATAAATGTATTTTCCGTGCACCTTTTGGAATTTTGTTGGGCCATGTGGTGGATTAGACTGTTAGTTCAGGCACGAATGCACAAGGACAACTGTTGAAGGGTTATAAAATCACACTAGTGGCCGATAGGGAAAGGGTATTTGCATTCATAAGTGTTGTGAGAATATAGAGTAGATCACAGGAGAACCGAGTTGACACATAGTAGTTGTAGAGTCAAAAAGGGGTAGCATCGGTCGCAGAGAGAAATGGCACCACCAAAAGTTGGGGCACCAGCTGCCGCATCATGAAATATATCTTGAATGAGACCAAAGGTCACACCAGAATTCGACGAAACGCCTAGAGATTTGGCTTCACAACTGAGGTTTCCTAGGGATTACATACCATTTAGAAAGGACACTACACCATAGGTTAGATAGACCAAGGACGCTAAGTACGTGTTGGTTACACCAAAAATAACACCTACTGTCATTATTGAAGGGGACCTCATGGGAAAGGTCATTGCTTTGAATTTTTCAGACCATGACATAAAAGATGCACAAAATTTTCTCACATTAGCATGGGACAAGTATTTACGCATTAAAATCATACCAGGGACAGGTGCAATACTGGTCAAGCCATAGAGCTGGGTGGTTGGGCTAGAAAAATCAGGGATATTAAACTTGTTAGAAGACCCACACTTTGGCATCAGTCTAGAAATAAGCACCAGTGTTAAGTTGTTATTGAGTCCCTTCCACGGAGGGACTTTATGGCTAGATCCACCAGTATATATCGATACGCAAATGATTGTGTGGATAGCAGGCTTTTCGACATCAGGGGAGGATCTGGAAACCATATTTGCAAATAAGTATGGGGAGAAATCATTATCTAAAATTATGAAAGAGAAGTTCAATACCTTTAGAGGAAAGAGAGGGTTGGATGTCACCATCATAAGTGATGATGTATTTAGATTTGCAATGTAGGTATTGGCCTACAAATTACTAAGGAAATTTCAGAAGGATGCGGTGATAGCCGAAGTAATAGAAATTGTGGATAAGTACGTAGAAGGGGTACAGATGAATTGGGCAACATTTTTTGTCAATCAGTTTCTTATAGATCGCACTGAAGCCCAAGAGAAAGGCATGAAATTTCACTATGCATGGCTTATCATATTGATAGCATTGGTCACCTAGAGGGAGACTGATGAGTGCTAGTTTTTGAAAACATCACAAATATATTATGCAGCAACATGATATGTTAACTTAGGGCATATTGTGCACAAGGGGAGACAACAAGACAACAATGTCACCTTCTATGTCTACTTTATCACGATTAGGCACATCATAGTGCAGACATCGTGCATCACCACCCATACTATGGAGAAATATCAATATATTGTGTGCTTCAAAGCAGGGATGCACCACATGTATATCCAAGCTAAAATACACCCGATGCACCAGTGACTGCTAACAAGCTAAAAGTTGACAGAGGAGGATGTATGCCTTATTTACAATGACTAGGATGAAGAATGGAAAGTTCCAGCTGAAGAAACGGAGCACCATGATGAGGAAGAGGAAAAAGACAATGAAGAAGAAGAACAAGGAAATGGTCAAGGAAATGGCGTAAGGGACGTGTAGGAGATAGTACCAAACGTAGGGGAAAAGAGGAAATACAAGGGTAAGGGAACAACAAGAAATGCACACAAGAAGATGAAAGAACATAAAAAACCAACTATCTACACTTTGACAGATCATGATATTTATAGAATCGACTACTAAGTGAGGGATGCCATAGAGGAGGCAGTTCAACAGGTGTTACAGCTACAGGACGACATGAACAATAAGGTGCAAGAGTAGTAGATGGCATTACAATAGAGGTTGGAGGTAATGAGCATAGCACCAGAGAGAATATTCGGTGAAGACCAACCAATGAGCGCGGTTGGAGAAGCAAGGGCCACCACTTCGTACCCGCTAGATATCGCAGCAGGGAATCAAAATTTTAAGATCTCACCCAAAGTAATTTAGTTCCCTATGTTGGAGACGAAGGAACAAGAACAAGTACTAAGTCACCTGGACTTAGTCTTGTTATAGATACCCATGGAATCCTTACAAGACTTGCAGATAAGGGTTTTGTAGGAAACACATTTCCACGCAAAATCAATGACAAAGGAGTTAACCAAGGTAGTGGTGGATAAGATAGACTTGTAGAAGGTTCATACTGAGGTATTACAAGAGAAGGATGAGGCCGAACAAAATATAGAGAGGGTAAAACAAGCCATCCAAAAGATATATAGGGAGATTCTCGAGATACCAGTGGTGATAGAAGCCACAATAGAGGAGCAGATAAAAAAAACCAGTGAAGTAATTCAAGGATTCCACAATAGGACTGGAGAGTTGGAAACACGTGCCACACCAGGTACACCAACTGAGGAGAAGGAACAAAGAGACAAAAAATCCATAACCTTATTTTCTAGCATTAAGAGTCTCAGTGAGGAGTGTGTGAGGCTATGTGAAGAAAGCATGTAGATTTGGACACAACTGACGGTCAATTCGGAGCTGAAGGAAATCGAGGAAAGATTAAGAAGTGTGTAGGAGAAGGCGCAAAAATCCAATGAACGCATAAACACTTTGCCACCGGCAGAACGCATGATGACCATCCTTGCGAATAGATAGTTATACAATGATATAGAGAAAATGAGGGAAGAGTAGAATACTATCGCACAATGATTGGAACCCCTGCAGGACGAAGCACTCAATATAATAGGGGGATTGGAAGCGATGAAAATCATGGTGAAGCAAGTCGAGCAAGACTGCAAGGAGACTCTTGTGACGTTAATGGAATGGGTCATAGAAGAAATATTGGAAATGGAAGTTGAGGCAAAGAAATAAGTTGCTACAGTGAGAGAGATATTTCAAAAATTTATGGAGTAATGGAAGGGAGCGATGCAACAAGCCTGTGTGGCTCAGGACGAGCCACAAGTGAGTGTTGGGGGGCTGTTGGAGAGGCATTTTGGATGCAATTTTGAGAAATATCCTAAGGGTAGATGAGATGCACAGTAAAGGCACATTCAGTATCAAAGTGCACAGTAAAAGTGCATTTGGAGACGTATAAGAATATAAAGCAAGAAAAGTAGCATGCAGATGTGAAGGCAGGAAATAATGCACGGACTTTGTGTTGTCATGAGTTGTAATGAGTCATAATGATTTGTCATAGGGTTTTGGGACAAGCTAGTAGGGTTTTGAGCCCTAAACTCTGTGTATAAATATGTAATGGGTTGGGAAGAATAAGATGCTGAGAGAATAGGTTGAGACTGAAAGAGTCTATGTCTAAAGGTTTAGGGGAGAGTTTGGTAGAGAGAGGCTTGCACTGCAGAGTGGCTAGGTAGGATGGGGAATGATATCATGATGTATCTATTGTAGTGCAGTGCACAAGCTTGATATGATTGCATGAAGAATAATAAAGAAGCTAATCGTTGTGGAAGTAGCCCAAGGATTGGGTGAACCATGTTAAATTATTTGTCTGGATGTGTCTTTTATGTGATTGTTCATGGATGTTTTGTTTATGCATGATTATATCTATCTCTGAGTGATGCACAGTAATCATAAATGTTCCACTGAATGGTCTATGTCGCAATATGCATTATAATGGTGTTGTATAATTGAGTTTACCAATTAATCAAGGGATAAGAGACACAAAATATTGTGCACAAGGTATATAAGTATCAATGAACATGGTGATGTCTTCACATACCCTCATCCATGTAGAAACTTGATTCTTGTAGTCCCAGTAGATACCTCTGATGAGACTTCACTTGCATGCAGGTGATGTCGAAAGGGCTGGTATCTGAAGGGTTTTATTGGTTAGATAACTTGAACCTACGGTCTTACAACCATGCACCAACACATGTTCCGATTAAAAGTGGTAAAATATTCCATAATATTGATTCACCTCCCCTATCAGTATTCCAACACCATTTAGTTAGGATAATGGAAACTAATATGCCATCCCTCAATGCATAAGTGGGCCTTTGTGTTGATCCGATTAATATGGTAAAGGGTAATCTTGACAAGGGTGGAAATTTATTTGGTGAAGTATCTCATAAGGGTAAACACATCGAGGATGAAATTACCAATTATGACCTCTCATTTTTTGACCATTCCCACAATCTAATGCCTTGCTTCCCTAAATTTGATCTGAATAAGGTTGATGGGTTATTTTACTGGTTGGTTTGAACAATTGGAGCATTATTTTTCCCCTTTATGCAATACAAAATGACCTATTGAAACTTTATATAGATGTGCTCAATCTGGATAGGGAGTGTTGGTAGTGGTGAAAATGGCATAAGAAATCATCTCCTAGGATCATTACATGGAAGAAATTTGTGAAAGTTTTATTTGTTTGATTTATTCGAGATACAATATTTTTGGTCTAGCTTACCAAATTGCACCAAATGGAATAGTGGAAGAATATATTGATTATTTTAAATGTTTTCCTATTAGAACATAAAATTTAACTAATGATTTCTCTAAGTAATTCCTTATCATTGGTCTTAAGAAGGAAACTGGAACCCAAGTAGAGATGAACTACCTTGCTACTTGGTTGGAGGCCACTCAACTTTTTCATCATGAACAAGTTGTATCCTATGCTTAGTTGAATCATCTCAACTTTTCTCCATGTCCATGAATAAATAGGATGTCACCTTAGAAGCTTTCCCCACCCCTCAAGGTCCATAGGTTGACAAGGGATGAAAATGGCAAAACATCAACTCAAGGGTTTCTACTATAATTGTGATGGAAAATATTCTCTAGGGAATAAATGTAAGGAAAATTAATTATTTATGGCCATTTTTTACAAAATTTATGATGATGAAGTTGATGGAAAGACTGAGGGGGAAGTCACTCCCATCACCAAGGAATTTCCTCTTCTTGACTATCCAAGTGAATAATTCAAAATATCCCTTCATGCTTTGGTTGATATTTTTTATCCTTAAATGTTAAATTTGTTGGCTATATCAAGCATCATAAGGTCATTGTCCTAATAGATAACAGTAATATCCATAAATTCATTCATTGTTGCATTTCCCAAGAAACACATTGTTGTATCCATGTTATTAAGAACTTTTGTATTATGATCTCTAATGGAGGATCTATGAAATGTTGTGGTTAGTGAGATAATGTGAAACTTCAAAAGGATAAGTATTCCCCGAAAACTCACATGTTTTCCATTGAAACACGTGGTTGTGATATTGCTTTGGGTGTTGAATGACTAAGAACAGCAGGTCCCTGTTGACGGGCGAATTGACCGTCCGTCAACTGAGAGAGTGGAACTGGTCCAGGGTTGTCTAATAACCCAAGCCGTTTGGAATGAACCACCCTGATGGGTTTAGCGGCTCCGTTAGCCGTCTAAGGTCCTAAGAAAACCAAAGAGAAAACTAATCTAAACTAACTAATCTAACTAAAACTAAATAAAACAAACTAAATTAACTAAACGAAACAAACAAAATAAAACTAATAAACTAATCTAAATAAAACTAACTACTAAACAAATTAAACTAAAACTAAACTAAACTACACTAATTATTCTATATACAATCTACTAATTAATATTATACTAACTCTAATCAACTATCTAATTACTAACTGCAATATCACTTATTCACAAAATGTACAATATAAACAATTTACAGATTTAATTAAAACCTGCAAAACTCATGAATATTCTGCCCTAAGACAGCGAGAGATGTTTTTGTTGATTTTTTGATTTTATGAATAAGAAATAAAACTTACTGAAATTAAACATTCTAATATACTAAACACACATATATCTAACTAAAAATACTAACAAATATACTAAACAAATAAAGAACAAACAGACCTGGAAACGCTCCAGATTTGTCCTGTGTAAGATGACTTTGAAGCTGGTCGAAGGAAGGAAACTCGCACCGGATAATCCAAAAGCTTCTCATAAACGATAGTTGCAATGCTCTTTGAGTTTATTTACAGGACAAACAAGACATAAAAAATCATAACAATTATATGATTTATAAATCTCTGCAATAAGGGAAACCTGTTATGCAAAAACTTATACTTAATAATTC